>PVHP010006314.1:0-61099 GCA_004024765.1 Zapus hudsonius | reverse complement strand
CTCTAGCAGTTTCAGATTTTCAGGTCTGATACTAAGGTCTTTAATCCATTTGGACTTGATTCTGTGCATGGAGAGAGATAAGGATTTATTTCATCCTTCTATATATAGATACGCAGTTTTCTCGGCATCATTTGTTAAAGAGGCTGTCTTTTCCCCAGTGAATATTTTTGTCCTTTTTGTAAATCAGATGGCTGTAACTGACTGGGTTTGCATCTGGGTCCTTTGTTTTGTTCCACTGGTCCACATGTCTGTCTTTGTGCCAGTGCCTTGTTTTTGTTACTATGGCTCTGTTACGTCTTAAAATCAGGTATGGTGATACTGCCAGCCTTTTTTTTTTTTTTTTTTCAATTTTTTTTTGTTGTTGTTGTGCTAGTACCTGCCTACCAGAAGCTGAGGCATAATTATGAGTTTGAAGAGAGGTTAGGCTACAAAGTGATTCCAGGATAACGTAATGAGACCTGAGCTTGAAGTAACTGAACACAGTGAACAAAAAAGGAATCTTAACATTTTGATATATATGATTGATTGTTAGCCCCTTGTTACATAGAATTTATTATTTAATATCCATATGTTCACACTGATTCCAACAATACACTTATGCTATATTCCCATATGTTCTTGAGTCCATTTTATACTTTCTGTTTAGTCAATCTGCCTATTAAAGGTTCTTACTACACTATGTAAGTCAATAATCCGTCATGCAGTCATATATTCTTACCACACTGTATAAATTAGTATAGTCCTACGTCGTGTTTTAACGTTTTAGTAGGGCCATTTTCTGCTCATCATGCTTTTTCAAGAATTTTCCTGGTTATTAACTATTGTTTCACAGAACCAACTATCATCTTGACTAATTCTCAAATTCATTTAGAAAAACACCAACACCTGTTTCTTATCTTCTTGACTACTCTCTTGCTATTTTCCTTCTTTTAACACAAAAACTTAATCACGTCAAAGATTGATTCTAATTTAATTAAATTGAAAGGTAATAAAAATATTGTTCTATCTTGTTCTGTCTAGTCTCAGATCTTCTCGCTAATTTGGGGCTCTTTTTGTGGAACAAAAGAAATATTTTCTGGAATCCAAACAAAGCAAAATAATCTTCCCAGCTCCGTCCTGTCGATTGAGCAGCTCTAAATCCCTAGAATGGTGGCTCTTTGAACTTAGTCTGTCTTCATACTCTAGCTCAGAACCAATGCATACTCTTTCCCTTTTAGAAATAAACTATTAAAGGTGAGGACAGATCCCCTCCAGGATAGAGATAACTCTTCATGGCTACCAACCTTTCTTGAATCAAGTCTGTTTCTCCTATTTTTCTGTTTCCTGCTATGAGAATATTTTCTCGGGCTTTGCTTGTTGCTTTTGTTATTTGAGAATAACCTCAGATTATCTCTTAAAAGTCTCAGTGGTTTCCTGAGAGGTACAAAGAAAACAGGAAACTTTGGAGTGATGGAGATGTCCTTTGTCTCTGTCCTGAGAAGATCATATGAGCACATACTATATCAGAATTGGTCAGGCTACTAAAGTGGGGGTCTTTCATTTATATATTTTACCTCAGTGAAATTAACAGATATGTTCACTTCTTTATCTCTAGATATCTGCTTAACAAGCAAGTTAACGCTTTAAACAAATCACAGTATCACAGTTAGAAAATGTTGCTTGCACTACTCTGCATTACAAGCACTTGGAGAGCTTATTTTAAAAAATGATACCTGCCCGATGTGGTGGTACACGCCTTTAGTCCCAGCACTCCGGAGGCAGAGGTAGGAGGATCGCTGTGAGTTTGAGGCCACCCTGAGACTGCATAGTGAGTTCCAGATCAGCCTGGACTGGAGCGAGACCCTATCTCGAAAAACCAAAATAAATAAATAAATAAATGGATACTTTGATACAGTTTCTGTGCAGTTGTGAGAGCTGACTGGAGAGCTCTCCTTGACCCTTTTCCCAGTTACCCCAGTGTCAATATCTTGTATCAGTAGAACTCAGCAACCAACAAATGAGCATGGAACAAACAGGAATGCCAGGCCCTAACCCAGCCCACTCATTCAGGATCTCTGGGAATAGGACCCAGGCATTAGAGTTTTTCAGAAGCTTCTTCTCATGGTCTTAGTGTTTATACTTACTGTTAATCACTGAGCATATGTACTGTACACACATAGTTGTTTAGGTTTTTGTTATATATAGAAAAAATATCAATGTCAACCCTTCCTTTGCACATGGTTTCTTTTGGTGTGCAAAAAGGAAAATGACTGACTTTCTTTTTCAGAGGACTATTTTAATAATGAGAAGAATGAATCTGAGGACAGCAAGCTTCGATTCGAGACTTATAACTTGATGTGGCAGCAGATGAAGTCTGAAACTGAGGTGAATACCATCTTGAATGTTTCTCTATTACTAACAGTGTAACTCATATTTGTTGCTTCCTATCCCATAATTTACAAGGATAATCCTGAAAAGTATGAAATATAGGTCAAGTATAATCTGCATGTCCTTGCAGTAATTACTTTATTGTTGCGGAGACAGACAGCTGACCAAAGGAAGGAGCTTATGAAAGGGAAGATTTTATTTCTGGGTAGTTTTGAGGGGAAATTTCATCATGGTGGGGAAAACAGGATGAACAGACAGGTGGGATCAATCACGTCTTTACATTTGTAGGGAGGAAGTAGCAGGAGTGAGTGCTGAACACACACCTCCTCCAGCAAGGCTCCACCTCTCAAATGCTCCCCCCAGCTAGAGTTAAAGTAGGAGACTTAATCACAAAAACATGAGGCTAGAGGTGGCATTTTACATTGAAACCACCACAGTCCTAAAGCAGGGGGAATGCTTCATGTTACAAATATTAAGCAAAACTTGAGGTACTAACTGGTAGTTGCTAAGCATAGTGGCACTCAAATTACCTATTCAGCTAGCAGGTCACAGAAGTCCAAGGTCATTCCTTCTGATTTATCTTTGCTTTCCTTCATGACCTACTAATATGTTGGTTCAGATATGTGACCTCTTCAGCTTAAATTAGGTAGTTCTACTTTTGGCTTCTAGATTATTATTTTTATTGATTAGTAGATGCTTGTTGAGTAAGTAAATGAATGATGATTTTGTTTTTGATTTTTCGAGGTAGGGTCTCACTCTAGCCTAGGCTGACCTGGAACTCACTTTAGTCCCAGGTTGGCCTCAAATGCTCAGCAGTCCTCCTGTCTCAGCCTCCTGAGTGCTGGGATTAAAGGCGTGCAGCACCATGCCTGGCAGCAAAGGATTTTTAAATGGAGGAATCGAAAGCACTCAATGTCTAGATATTTAAAGAAAAAAAAAAAACCTTTTAAAAAATAATTATTGATTTGTTTTTCAAGGTAGGGTCTCACTCTAGTCCAGCCTGACTTGGAATTAATTATGTAGCCTTGAACTCCAAGTGATCCTCCTACCTCTGCCTCCCAAGTGTTAGGGTTAAAGGTGTGTGTCACTACGCTTGGCCTAAATTTCTTTTTTTAATTTGTGTGTGCATGTGTGTGTGTGATGTATTAACAGATTATACTTTTATCCCCTTGCCCCTGCTCCCGTTTCTTTGGGACCCTCCTCAGTGGGGTTATGAGAGTCACTATGGGGTCATGAAGGCCTCAGTCGGTCCTAACGGGATAGTGGGGGAACTGTGCCAAAGGGTATTCCTACCTTTCTGTCCCTTCCGCAATGTTCCCTGAGCCATGGAAGGCCTGTTGGCAGTCTGATTTAGTGTTGAGTTCTCTGTAGCCTCTGCATTTTTGCTTTGATAGGTTTTAATTGATCACCATTTCTGCAACCATCACTAAATATTCAAAGGGAAAGGAGAATTTGAAATTTTCCTACACCAGGAATTATAAGACTACTACTGCTAATAATAGTAATTAAATTTATGTTTTCTTTATAGATACTCCAAGAGGAATTAAATAAAAACCTGTTTGATAGTCTTATTGAATTTCTGCAAAAGTCTCATTCTGAATTCCAGAACAATTCAAGAAACTGGGGCTTTCAAATAAAACTCAGGGAGATTCCAACGGCTGCTCTGGTTCTTGGTGAGTGAGTGTGTGTGTGTGTGTGTGTGTGTGTGTGTGTGTGTGTGTGTGTGGTCTGTTCATGCCTGCACTGGTGCATTTCTGTAAATGCACTCATTTATTGTTGAGAAGAGCTAGGAATGACTCGTTGGATAAGCCTCTTACAGAATTAAACCAGCTAGAGTTTGCTTTATTTCTCATACTATTCATGCATATGCACATTAAACAAAATTGATCCAGCTAATACGTTTAAGTTTTCATCAGAGGAGGACATATATTTGTTTTTTCTTTTTCATGTGTGTTATTAGGATACATGAGATGTGGATTCAGTGATAAGCCATCAGTGTCCCAGTCAATCTGATTTTTATACATTTTGTTTAAAATCATACCTTCAGTAGAAATTAATCTGTAATATTAGTTTCATTTCCATGTGCTTATTCTATTTATTTATTTACTTATATTTGCAAGCAGAGAGAGAGAGATAAAAGACAAGAGACAGACTGAGAGAATGGCACACCAGAGCCTTCAGCTGCTGCAACCAAACTCCAGATGCATGTGCCACTTTGTGCCTTTGGCTTTATGTGGGTTCTGAGGAATTGAACCCGGGTCGTTAGACTTTGCAGGCAAGCACTTTAATGCAGAGCCATCTCTCCAAGCCTCAATGTGCTTATTCTTTCAATGTCAGGTTGCATTATCTTAATATTGATTAGAGTGAATTGTGTATAAATTACTTTCAGATTGTAGGGTATAAGTTTTTTAATATTTATCAGTAATAGCCTATTTATACCAAACATTTGTATCTCAGGAGGGCGAAGAAGCATCTAGATTAGTAGCAAAAGTTTTTCAGGTTTTTTTTTTTCATGAAAAAAATAATCGGGCTGCTTAGCATCAAGCAAGGTCTTGAGGATGTTGAGCATCTCCTCTGAACAGTGTCTGTATCTACCAGCTCTGTCTCCCCTGAGCAGTGTCTGTATCCACCAGCTCTCTCTCCCCTGAGCAGTGTTTGTATCTACCACCTCTCTCCCTTGAGCAGTGTCTGTATCCACCAGCTCTAGCCCCTCCCCCCAGTTCCTTTCATTCCTTTAGAAACAAAGTAGATTCATGTGTTCCCACCATGCTTTTCATTTTACTTCCAGTTTGTTATTTATTTAGTGTTTGTTAGCTAAGTAGCATTTGAGGTAAGAAATGAGTTATCTATTACTCAAATTTTTTCATACTTAAATCTTGTTTTTGATGTTTAAGACAATATGTTTTGAATTATAACACACTTAAAAATAGTCATGAGGAGCTGGGTGTGGTGGCACACAACTTTAATCCCAGCACTCAGGAGGCAGTGGTAGGAGGATTGCCACGAGTTCAAGGCCACCCTGAGACTACATAGTGAATTCCAAGTCAGCCTGGGCTAGAGTGAGACCCTACCTTAAAAACAAAACAAAAGCCGTGAGAGAACCTAGGTTTTGCAGCACTTGGGAGGTGGGAGCAGGAGGTTGTTGAGTTGAGAGGTAGCTTTGGCTGCACAGTGAGTTCCCCTTTGGCCTGAGCTCAAGAACTAGACCCTATCTCCAAATGCACACAAGTGACCCAAAGATTTCACTGCCTAGCCTGGCCTGAAGCCTGAAATCCTACATTTCTAGCAGTTCCAGAAGAAGTCCTACCACCTCCCAGTAAGCACCACAAGTTGAGGACTGAGGTTCAACACATGGGCCTTTCCTGTACATTCAGAAATCACAGCTGTAGCATCAGTATCCCATGCTCCTTTAAATCATTTATGGTTAATGGACGTCTCTTCATCATGTGCTAAATTTTCTTGACTTTTGGTATAAATCATGTTTGTAAATGTTTTCACTTGGTATTTTGATTTAAGAAAAAAATTTATTTGTTTGCAAGCCGAGACAGAGACAGAGAGAATGGGCATGCCAGGGCCTCTAGCCCTGCAAACGAACTCCAGATGCATGCACCACTTTCTGCATCTGGCTTTACATGGGTACTGGGGAATCAAACGGCTGAGCCATCTTTCCAGCCCTAAATGTGTAGCCCAGGCTGGCCTCGAGCTTCCTATCCTCCCTGCTCTGCCTCTTCAGTAGTATCCTTCAGTAGTATTGGTGTGTGCCACCACACTTGGCTGACTTTAAAAAAAACAAAAACCTCTTGTTAAATTATTAATACAAATGGTGATGTATTATCTCATAGGTGTGAATGTCACCGATCATGATTTAATATTCAGAAGTCTAACAGAGGCTGTACAGAATCACGTCACGCCATATGTAGTATCATTGCAAGCCAAAGATTGTCCAGGTAATATAAAATAGTTTATAGTCATAAATTATATGTCATAGTTTCTTGCCATAGTTTCTTGATAAGATATTATAGAATTCTTCTGTTCTAGTCTTGCTTCATTTTTTTTTTCTTTTTTTCTAGGTAGCATCTCACTCTAGCTGAGAAGGGGGTTTAGCAGGAGTGGGAGGGCAATAGAGGGTAGTGGGAGGAGACGAATATGATCAGAATATATTATAGAGAGGGCTTAGGACTTCATGTGGTCCAGGCTAACGTCAAACTTACTATGCAGCCAATAATGACCTTGAACTTCTCATCTTCCTATTTTTACCACCTGAGTTCTGGGATTACAGGCATGTGCCAGCATGGCCTTTTTCTATGGTGCTGGGGGTTAATAAAGCATTCTTCCAGCCAAGCCATATCCTCATGCCATAATGAAATTAAAAATTAAGGATAGGGTACCAATGAGCACTAATAGAATGTTAAAAGCATTTTAATTTATATTAATTACAAGCATAGAAAAAAAGCATTCTATGCAAGTAGTATATTGATAAGGTTGCAAAGGCTTCATTTTGTTTTCACTGGAAATGAGCTTTCTTCTTTCATATTGCAGATGTGAAACATTTTTTGCAAAAGGTTGCCTCACAGTTGATGAGCTGCTATGTAAATACAAAACCCCAAAAAGAGGAAAGTGTTAATATAACCCAGAAAAAGACTTATTATTCAATGGATTCACTTTCCAGTTGGTACATGACTATAACACAGGTAAACATAAATGGAATAGTCCAGACAACTGGTATGTAATTGATAGGACTTGGAATTACATTAGACATATTTATCTTTTTCTAATAAATATGATTTATGTAAGACTAGGTGTTGTTTTAGTAGTAGCTCTTTACTTTGTCTAAAGCTACTTTAAAATATTTTATTAGTTTAAAACCTAGTTTAAAATAGTTCCTAATAAATACATAAGTTCTTTCAAAGAATGAAATGGCAATCCTCCTACCTCTGCCTCCTGAGTGCTGGGATTAAAGTTGTGTACCACCACACCCAGCTCCTCATGACTATTTTTAAGTGTGTTATAATTCAAAACATATTATCTTGAACATCAAAAACAAGATTTAAGTATGAAAAAATTTGAGTAATAGATACTTGTACTTATGGGACAGCATTTAATAATTTAATAACAGACAGTATCAGACGTTGTTTCTGTTGCAGATTACTTTTCTGTTACAATGGCTAGAACTTTAGTAACATCTCTTAGGCCCTCAGTAATTTCTTTTATTTAATAGAAGCCTGTTACCTGTTCCTACTGTCAACCTAATCCTATGAGAAATAATCCTATATTTCTTTAAATTTAATTTGTGGGGCTAAGGAGATCGCTCAGTGGGTAGGAGCCATTGCTGCACAAACATAAATGCCTAAGTATGGTCTCCATCACCCATGTAAAAAGCCATGCCTGACCACACACACTTGTAACTCCAATTTTGAAAAGGTCAGAGATAGGATCGCTTAGACTCCTGGTCAGCCAGTCTAGCCAAATAAAGATGGGCTCCAGGTCCAGTGAGAGGAAGGGGGGGCATTCATTTTTCTATAAAGTATATTTTTATAAAAGAGAAAAAAAACACCTAGAAGTAAATTTCATTTTATTGTTACTATCTGTGGTGATTTCTGGATACCTGTGCTGTAACCACACCACCAGTTGATAATACTGTGTAACCAGACAGTGTGGGTAAAATATGCGGCTATTGCCTGTCACCATACATGAAATTTCATTTTGCTTTTTAAAAGGATTGACTGATCTAGATCTAACGCTTATCATTTATTATTTGTTCCACAATTTTAGGGTTTTTTTTTGAAGCCCTATACAATTTTCAATTTATGTTTAATATCTTTAAAATTGGGATTCTACTAGAAAATATGTAGGGATCTTTTCAGGCTGAAATGTTAGAGTAGCATAACAGCAATAGTGCATTCATTACGGTTTTCATTTAAAATGTTAGTTTCACCTTAGAGCTAAGAAAAATAGAACTTTGTATCAACAACAGCAAAAATAAACCCCGATTGTATAGAAAAATTGTCTTCCTATATTTTCAAATAGAAAATAGATTTCATATGAGTTGAAGATATTACTGAACCTCCTTCATGTGTCAGACACAAAGCGATTTTACTAGTAACTGTTGGAATGAGCTTTGTTTGATGACCTGGGAAAGTGAAAGAGCCCTGTCCCTGTGAGATGTGTGGTATGTGAACACTGTTGGTGAGAAGGCTCACTTTCAATTTTTCTTTCCACGATGGCTTCAAGAAGACAGGCCCCAGAACGCCAAATAAAAAGACGCCTCCTGGCTTATGGCAGACTCCTCCTGTCGTGCTAATTTTGAAGGACATGGAGAGCATCAGCACAAAAGTCCTGCAAGACTTCATAATCACCAGCAGGTAGATGGTGTTCTTACTGTTGTTCAGAAGCATGACTTTTAGGAAGTACTGTGTGTGTGTCTGTCTTTGTGTTTGTGTGTGAGTACATGCAAGTGTGTTTGGAGATAGAGGACAATCAAAGGGTGTTGACCCTCTCCTCCTACCTTTTATTGAGACAGGGACTCTTGTTTTGCTGCTGGGTTGGCCAGACTAGGTGGCCTCCCATTGCCATAGGTACAGTTGAGATTACAGATGCATGTACCACTGCAGTCCAGCTTTACATGGGTGCTGGGATTCAAACTCTGGTCACTAGGCTTGTGACACAAGTGCCCTTAACTACTGAGCCATCTCCTCAGTTTCCCCCCCCCAAAAAAAAAAACATTACTTTTAACTTAAAAAGCATAATCTTCATTTTAAGACCAATTTAATGGAGTTCAGAATGAATTGAATCAATGTTCAAGGACCTCTTGCCAGATTTTTCTCTTGCTTGTTGATTTAAGAATGAGAATGTTTTTTTGTCGGGCGTTGTGGCGTACGCCTTTAATCCCAGCACTCGGGAGGCAGAGGTAGGAGGATCACCATGAGTTCGAGGCCACCCTGAGACTACATAGTGAATTCTAGGTCAGCCTGGGCTAGAGCGAGACCCTACCTCGAAAAACCAAAAAAAGAAAAAAAAAGAATGAGAATGTTTTTAATTCACATGGTAAGGATGTATGAGATGTATTATCTCACTGAAGCTGTTTGTCTCTTCCTTGCTCACCTTGCTCATTAAATGGATCAACTATTCTAGGTTGAGAGATTTTTATCAAAACTTCATTTTTTAAAAAGTATTTTTATTTATTTGCATGTGGGGGGGGGGCAGACAGGGAGAATGGGAGCATTGGGCCTCCAGTCTCTGCTAATTTATCTCCAGTTGCATGTGCCACTTTTTGTATCTTTTTTTTTTTTTTTTTAACATGGGTACTGGGGAATTGAACCCAGGTCGTTAGGCTTTGCAGGCAAGTGCCTTAACCACTGAGCCATCTCTCTAGTCCCCGACTTGGCTGTTTTAATTTGTGCCAACTGCCTATATGTATCCTGATCATTTTCATCTCCCCCCACTATCCTCTATTGCCCTCCCCCTCCTGCTAAACCCCTTCTTCCCAGCTAGTCCCCTTCCTGTCTTCATGTCTTCTTGTTTGTGACACACTGACTCATAAAATGACTAATCCTATCTTAAAATCTTATGGCATGTATTGACCATTGTATATTTGTTAGGATATAATTTACACAGTTGGCTTCTCCCTCCTCTGTTCCTTTATCCACCCCTTATGTCAGGTCTTCCTGTTCACATGTCCTGTGTGTCTCACCCCTCTTCCTTCCCATTTCTTATTACTCTCTGTTGGTCACCTTTCTCTCCTTTTTGATTTTACACATGTTTGCCCCCTTTTTATATACAACTAGGACTTTTCTTAAATGCTGAACTACTTAGCATGCAGTGAGGTGAGTATAGCACTTTTTTCCAGGGAAAGTAGGACGGAAAACCAACCATAAGGAAGACTACTTCAGGCCCAACTGGGCAATGCTTTGAACTGAGTGATGTCTAACAACTTGTCAACAGTTGAGCTAGTCTGACCTTAGGGAAAGGAACTTGATCTTTCTAGGCCTTTGTGTTCTTGTGTATAAAATGAAAGGACCCACTAATGAATTAAGAGAGAGAAATAGCTATTTTTTATTACCATAACATGAAAACAAATGACCTACAAAATTATATGTGTGGAATAATACCTGTTAGCAGTATCTTATAAGTAGCCTTTAAAATACAGCTAATCATTTTTTTAAATTTGCTGTATTGGGATATATTTGCTAAAGAAACTTCACTTTTGTATCTTTTTAAAAATTAGTCAACATCTGCATGAATTTCCACTAATTCTCATTTTTGGGATCGCCACATCTCCTATTATCATCCACCGATTGCTTCCTCATGCAGTGTCCTCTCTACTGTGCATAGAACTGTTCCAATCTTTGACTTGCAAGAGCCACCTGACTACCATACTTGATAAGGTAAAGATGAAATGTTTTCCTGTGATAGAGTGAAAGGAAGTCTGTTAGACATAGATTTTATAAACAAATGTTACTGATAAATCTCTGTAGCTCTCAGACTACTATATTCAACCTATTTTTTTAAACGTATTTCAGCTGGGAAGGTGTTTCCATGGTTAAGAGCACTTGCTGCAGAAGCTTGAGGGCTTAGCACCCATGTAAAAAACCGGGCATGGCCTCACATAATTGTAACCCCAGCGCTGAGAGGCTCAGGGACAGGAAGGAGGATTGCTGGGGCAGCCAGTCTCACCAAAACAAGAAAGCAGCAGGCTCAGTGAGAGACTGTCTCAGGGAAGTAAGTTGGATGTATCATGGAGGAGGACACCCAGTGGCCAGGTGTGGTGGTGCACACCTTTAATCCAAGCATGCAGGAGGCCAGGTGGGAGAAGCCATGTGAGTTCCAGGTCCAGTCTAGGCTAAAGTGAGACACTGCCTAAAAAAAAGGGAAGACACACCCAACCCAGCATCCTCCTCTGGCTTCACAGGAGTCACACAGGATGTGTGCATCTGAACACGTTCATGTGCATGTGCTGTGTACTGCATGCACACTATAACAAAACACATTTAACATTTTACTGATGTTGATAGCTTAGAGTGATTTTTGTGTAGAATTGATAAAAGATAAGCTTCCTGTAAAGAGTGATTATATCTAGTATTTATTTCTGTATCTGTATAAATTACTACTCAATGGAAAATCCTCGGTTTTGAAAATGCACTTTTTGGGTCTAGGGCTATAACTCAGTAGTTAGGACACTTGTTTAACATGCACAAGGCTCTGGGTCCAGTATTCAGCACTGCCAGCAAGTAAATGAAAGTTCCAAAATTTGTAGACTTCCTAGAAGCTTTACCAAATGTTTGGCCTTTTATAGAAAGTGATTTGAAGTTTCTAGTGGACTCTTTGATACCTGTCATGTTGCTCTTGACAATAAACACTAACAGTTGCTTAGATTTTACTATACTGTTTCAGTATAAATAAGAATAATAATTTTTTAAAATCTTGCCCTTTTATGGGTCTTTCCTGGACCCCCCCTTTAGTGAAAACGTGTTTCTCAGTACTTATGTAAGGTGAACAGTAACAGCCTATCTGCCCGACTTCTATCCATAGCAGACACCCATCTACTCTAGTAAAACAGTAAGGGCATTTTTTTCAACTAAAATACTTGAAATCACTTGGCTGTAACCAAGTTCAATTGGCCTTGTACAACTATGTTTTTTTCCCCCTTAAGAACCCTACTCTATTCTGGCTATATGGTACAGTGGATGGTGCACTGCACTTCTAAAAATCCTATGATTACTTTTCATTTTCACATGCAAAATGTCCACTGTAGGCCATTAAAAATTATGAAAATTGCCAGGTACTCATGCCTTCAATCCCAGCTCCTGGGAAGCAGAGATAGAAGATTTGTTGTGAGTTTGAGGCCAGTCTGGACTAGAGTAAGACCCTGCTTCAGAAAATAAAACTAGGACTGGGAGGTTGCTTAGTGGTTAAAGATGTTGCTTGCAAATCCTGTAGGCCCAAGTTCACTTCCCCAGTACCCATGTAAAGCCAGATGCACAAAGTGGCTCATGCACCTGAGTTCATTATCAGTGGCTCTTAGCACACATACTTTCTTCTCATAAATAAATAAAAAAATCCAAAAAGTAATAATGATAATAAAATATAAAAATAATACAGATCCATCAGGGGTGGTGGCATACACCTTTAATCCCAGCACTCAAAAGGCAGAGGTAGGAGGATCACCATGAGTTCAAGGCTACCCTGAGACAACATAGTGAATTCCAGTTCAGCCTGGGCTAGAGCAAGACCCTACATCCAAAAAAAAAAAAAAAAATCAATAAAAAAATACAAATTGCCGGGCGTGGTGGCACATGCCTTTAATCCCAGCACTTGGGAGGTAGAGTTAGGAGGATCGCTGTGAGTTCAAGGCCACTCTGAGACTACAGAGTGAATTCCAGGTCAGCCTGGACTAGAGCGACACCCTACCTCGAAAAACCAAAAAATTAAAAAAAAATACAAATTGTTCTATAGTTTAAAATGAAAGCTTAATTTTTCATTTCTTATTTAATTGTGTATAATCTCCAATCACCTTACTCTCATACTGGCTCCGGGCAGGGGTGAGAGAAAGGGCTCTTCAGTTCCTAGGCACTTCTTTAAAGATAAGGGCTTATAGGGCGTGGTATGAATTGCTTCTTTTTATTGTTATCACTTTTGTATAAGTTCAGTTATAGTCACTGGTATTTGACCTCAAAGGCATAGCTGTTAGTGCTTTCCTATTGACCTGTGTAATAATGTCATTGTCTCATTGTTTATGCTTTCTGTTTATAATGAGCAAACACTAAAGAGTCTGTCTCACCTCTGTCTTTTTCAGCTGCTTCTTACAACTGAGTTTCCCTTTAAAATAAGTGAAAAAGTATTGCAGGTTCTGACCAACATATTTTTGTATCATGATTTCTCAATTCAAAATTTTATCAAAGGACTTAAGGTAAGGAAATACTAATGAGTTTGAAAATTCACAATATTATAATAATTTGCTTGTTATTTCAAACTAGTATGATAACTTAGGCATTTTAAGTGACAAGATCTAGAATAAGGAAATTCTAGTTATTGTTTTTCCCTAGATTCTACCATTCTTTTGATAATACAGAAGATTAGTTAGGATATCAGTGATGGGAAAAAAGCTCACTCCATTCCATTTATTCCTAACCAGTGGGAGTTGGGGAGGAAAGGACATAATTTGTTTAGGACTTAAAAGCTTTCTACCTAAGAAATGTCACATATTTGGGGTCTGTAAATATTTTTAATGGGTCAGAGAGTGAATATGTTTAGCTTTACATGTCATGTGTGGTTGCTGTTCCGTTTCTCTTGTTTTTTTAAATGTCTCTGTGTGAGTGCAGTTGCGGTAGAGGACAGTCCTCCCCCACCTCATTGGAGTCAGGGCCTCTTGTTCACTGCGCTGGCTCCCGAGCTCCCGTCTCAGCACCGAGATCTGGGATTACAGCCACGTGCTGTGGAGCCAGCATCATGTGGGCTCTGGGGTCTGAATTCAGGCCTACTGCGCTGTGTTCCCAGAACTTCATAAATTTGTCAAGATGGAAAAATGCCATTTTTAGTTTCTGGTCATGTAAAAATAGGTGTGTGCTGTAGCCTGATATTCACTGTACATGCGTGTATGCTTGTTAATTTATTTGTGTATTTGGAAATGCATCTTCATTCATACTTCATGAATTGCCAGTTGCTCACTCTTGAATTAGCTTCATGACATTTGTTATAGCCTTAAAAACTCCATTCTCCATCTGTGTGAAAGCTGCCTCAGTCATCAGTTGTCATCAAGGGCATATTCCAGCCATCGGTTCACAAAAGCCGAGGTGTTGCAACCTTATTAGAAGACTCCTATGGCGATACTCATCCTCCTGGTGCCTTGAGGCTGTCAGTCATTTCCTCCATAGAAATGCTGACGCCTTCTTATTCAATATTAACTTGTTAAAAGGAGTTTTGGGTTTTTCCAGGTAGGGTCTTGTACTGGTCCAGGCTGACCTGGAATTCACTATGTAGTGTCAGTGTGGCCTCGAAAGGCATGCACCACCAGACCCAGCAAAAAGAAAGCATTTACCTTAGCTGTGTATGAAATTAATATATTAGCTTATTGAATTTGTTCTCTCATTTAAAAAAATATTTAATATACAAGCAGAGAGAGAGAGAGAGAGAGCGAGAGAGAAACAAGTAGAGCCAGGGCCTCCACTGAATTGCAGATGTATGCACCACTTTGTGCATCTGGCTTCACGTGGGTACTGGGGAATCAAACCTGGGTCATTGCTCTTTGCAGACAGGCGACTTGACTGCTGGGCCACCTCTCCAGCCCTCTCACATTTATTTTATGTATTTACTCTTAAACGCCAAGAGCCTACTTTTTGGCAGGTACTATATTGAGCATTAGATATACGGGAGAAATCTCTGCCTTCACATTGTCCAGTGAATGAAGAGAAAACTAAACCCTCAGCTATAGTTCTGAGTAATCAGTGCTATGGAAGAAACATGCTCTAGGTTTCCAGGGGAGAATGGACTTGTACCCTAGGGAATAGGAACTAGCCAGGTCAAAATTTGCCTGGAGGAGCATTCCGGGCAAAGGCAGTGGTAAATGAGAGGGAGATCTGCTTCATTAGAAAGTCACTCCAGGATATCCAGAGGCTATTGTAATGGGAATAGGAAGCAAATTTCAGGGTTTCACACAACCAGCAGAACCTGGTGACCAAGCAGTTGGTGCAGTCAGAGGGCCAAGCTGACACACAGCTCTAGTGTGGCAGGTTAATCCTGCTTAATAGCTATATGTTAATATAAAATACTATATAATAGGAAAAGTAGGTCCAAAGAAAGTAATAGTAAATGACTTCAATATCCCACTCCTACTAATAAATAGAATATCCAGACTAAAAAAAATCAACAGATGAGCTGGCACACCTTTAATCCCAGCATTCTGAATGCTGAGCTAGTAGGATTTCCATGAGTTCGAGGCAAGCCAGGCTTCAGAGTGAGTTCTAATTCAGCTTGGGCTAAAGTGAGAGTCTGCTTTAAAAAAAAAAAAAAAAGAAATAAACTTCACACTTAGGTCTACATGGTAGTGGTAGAGGGCTTGTCTAGCATGCACATGGCCATTGGTTTGATCTTCAGCATCACCAAAAGAAAAATGCCCAAGACTGGGCTGGAGAGATGGCTCATCAGTTAAGGCACTTGCCTCTAGTGCCTAAGGCCATGGGTTCAATTCCCCAGATCCCACATAAGCCACACCCACAAGGTGGTGGCCCTGGTGTTCTCTCTCTCTCTCTCTCTCTCTCTCTCTCTTTGTATCTCTCTGCTTGAAAAATGAATAAAAAAAATGCCCAAGACTAACAACACAACAAAGCCTTCAGACCCGAACCGTACCATAGAAACAATATTCTATAGAATGTCCAGTCTCCTCAGCAGCCTGTGAAAGTTTCTCCAAGACGTAGATCACATTTTTTGCCATAAAGCAAGTCTTAGCAAACATACTCAACATTGAAATAGTTTCCTGCATCTTAAATCATATTTTAATAAAATTAGAAATCAATAGTGAAAGAAACTACAAGAACTATATACATGGAAATAGAGCATTGCACTTTTAAATGGTGTGTGAGTCATTGAAAAAAATCAGGGTGGGAATTTAAACACTTCTATGAATCCTGGGATAATTACAAAGGCAGTTTTAGAAAGGAAGCTTATGGCCACGAGTTCTACACTAATAAAGATCAGATTGCAAGCAGATAACCTATTAAACGCACCTTGGTGTCTTAGAAAAACAAGAAAGGGGAAAGGAATAATAAAGCTCTGGCAGATGTTAATGAGATGGAGATGAGAAGCAATGTAAAGGAAAAAAATAAGCAAGAAGGTGGTGCTTTGAAAGAAACTAGTCCACAGCCCCTTAGCCAAGCCAACCCCCAACTAACAAAAGCCTTGAATTAATTAGAGATGAGAAGGGAGATATTACAACAGATTATCATTGAAATTCTGTGCATCATTAGGGACTATTTTTAAACTTTACAGTACAATAAATTGGAGAATGAAAGAAATGAGTAAATTTCTAGAAAAATGTGACCTGCCAAAATTAGACAAAAGAGGTTATAAACAACCTAAGCAGATCTATAGTAGCTATTGAGGTTAAGGCAGTGATAACCCATCAATAAGAAAAGGCCAGGACCAGATCTATGCACTGCCAAATGTACCAGACCATTAAAGAACCAGTACTAGTGCTTCTCAGTCCACTCTGTAAATAGCATGGAAAGGCATGATTCCAGAGTCTTCTATGAAGCTAATATTGCTCTGATACTGAAACCAGGTTAGCACGTGGGCTATAGTTTTCTTTATTGTTGAGTCCATATACATATTGGTGTAAAGTTTCTCAATAAAATACTTGCAAACCAAATGTAGCACTGTAATAAAAGATCATACTCCTTGGTCAAGTTGGTTTTATTCCAGTGAAACAAGAATAGTTCATCATACATAAGTGAGTGAAGGTATGAGGCATGTGACTCGGGGACAGAGATCTCATGATCATCTCAGCAGGTACAAAACAGGCCTTTGATGAAGCTCAGCATTCCTGGTAAACAGATGGACGCACCACATCGTATGACAGGCTCTCTGTGACAGACATGTAGCCGACCAAATATCTTAAGATTAAGAACTCAGGAGGCAGAGGTAGGAGGAACTCCATGAGTTCAAGGCCAGCCTGGACTAAAGTGAGACTCTACCTTGAAAACAAACGAAAAATAAAATCAAAAAAGCTAGGTGGTGGTGCACACCTTTAATCTCAGCACTTGTGAGGCAGGGGTAGGAGGATCTGTGAGGCCAGCCTGAGACTACATAGTGAATTCTAGGTCAGCCTAGGATCGAGTGAGCCCCTACCTCGAAAAACAAAAACAAAACTTTTAAGAAAGATTTATATGCAATACAGCATTTTATTAATTAGTTATGTAAAATACTATTTTATGGTAACCAGGAAGTATTTGTATTTTCTTGTTTAAGGAACTGACTCTTCAGTGAAAATGTTATCTGAAAAAAAAAATCTTGAGAATGTTGGTTAGGATCAGAGTAATGAATATTTTGATGGTCTTACGAGATATACCTTACAAGTTACATTAGCTCCTACTGTTATAGTATTTTTATTGTAATAAATTGGATTATGCTTGCTTTGGACTGGGAATTTCTTATGCATGCTGGGGAATCTGTTAGCCCTTTAGATCACACCTCAGTCCATCCATACTACCTATGCATTCATTGTATGTTGTTTCTGCTGGCCCCTAATCTATCCATTTCTATCAGTTATTGCAGCCTTGCAACTAACAGAAGATAAATAGCCACTTCCATGATGTTTACAGTGTTGCTATGGCATTATGAAATATATTAGTATACATAAAAGTATATAAATACTTTTGCTCTTAAAAAATCCACAATACACAGGGCAAAGGATTTGATGCCTGAACATAATAACTGGTGTCATTTCTTTCAGCTTTCTCTGTTGGAGCATTTTCATTCCCAGCCCCTCAGTGTTCTGTGCTGCAGTCTCCCCGAGGCCAAGAGAAGGGTCAGTTGTTTGTCTGCTAATCAGTGTGAAAACATTCGACGCCTGCCATCATTTCGGAGGTAAAAAGAAGGGCATATCAAGCTTTCTAGAGTTATTTTTTTATTTTTAAATATTTTTATTTATTTGCTAGAGATAAAGAATGCACTGCCAGTTTGTGCATCTGGCTCTACATGGGTACTAGGGAATTAAACCCTGGCCAGCAGGCTTTCTAAGCAAGTGCTTTTAACCCCGCTGAGCCATTTCTCTACCCCCCCTCCCCTTGAGTTACTTTTTAGAAATAGCATTTCCTGTTTCTGTGTTATATGACTTTTGTTTGTGAGGTGCTCATTTAAATTCACGTATGAACATTACACCTATCAGGAACTGTCATCATGAATAGAAATAAAAAAGATGTGATTTCCAGTAGCTATTCAAGTCCAAAATGTTGACTTTTTTCCTTTTTTGGTATGTAATGGTAAAAATTTTAGGTATGTGGAAAAGCAGGCTTCAGAAAAACAAGTTGCACTTCTGACCTGTGAGACATCTTTAAAGGTAGGACTATGAACATGTGTGTTCAAGTTTCATTTTCCTGGCTTTCGATCATGAGAAAGGATATACACATACATATTGATTAGCTTTATAACATTCTAATACTTCTAATATTTTCGTGGTGAAGTACTAAGTCTTAGTAGTCAACCAGAATGTGACTAGTAAAGATAAAACAAGAGCCTAATCCTGAAATAGAGCTTTTCTTATCCAGAAAAACATATAGGAGCTGGAGAGATGGCTCAGCAGTTAAGTACTTGCCTGCAAAGCCTAAGAACCCTGGTTCAATTCCCCAGTGCCCACGGAAAGCCAGATGCTCAAAGTGGCCCATGCATCTGTAGTTCATTTACAGTGACTAGAGGCCCTGGCACACCCATTCTTTTTCTCTCTGTCTCATAAATAAATATTTTTTTTAAAAAAAGAAAAATATACAGAGTTTCTTTTAAAGTCTATTTGGAAACACTTAGATTTATAGAAATCTGCTGTATAGATCTTTTTTTTTTTTCACATAGCAGTTTTGGGATCTCTAGATGATCTTACTTTAATGTTCTTTTTAAATTTATTATTTATATTTAAAAAATATTTTATTTAAGCCAGGTGTGGTGACGCATGCCTTTAATCCCAGCACTCGGGAGGCAGAGGTAGGAGAATTGCTGTGAGTTCAAGGCCAGCCTGAGACTCCAATGAATTCCAGGTCAGCCTGAGCTAGAGTGAGACCCTACCTCGAAAAACCAAAAAAAAAAAAAAAAAAAAAAAAAAAAAATTCATTCTTAAGCAGAGAGAGAGAGAAAGAGAGAATGAGAATATGAGAATACCAGGATCACCTTGTGGGTCTGGCTTATTTGGGTACTGGGGAATTGAACCCAGGGCCTTAGGCACTGGAGGCAAGTACTTTAACTGCTGAGCCATCGCTCCAGCCCTAAATTTATTTTTATTGACAATTTTCTTAAATAAACAATGCAATTTGATTGCAGTCCCTTCCCAATGCCTTCTTTTGTCATCATACCTTCCCATCTTCCTTCACTGAACTCCTGTTTCTTTCCAACTAGCTCCTCCTCTTCTATTTTCATAACTTTTTTTGCCCTTCTCCATCATCCATGGTGAAAGGTTGATGAAGTCAATTATGTGGGGGTCTTGGGACATAGTGTAGCCGTCAAATCATGTCCAGAAGATACTGTACCCAGGTGCTTCGTCTCATCTTCTGGCTCTTACGTTCTTTCTGTTCTCTGAGCCTTGAAGGACTTGATAGAGATGTCTCATTTAGCACTGAGCATTCAGTCTCCCCAGTTCTCAACACCATGTGGTAAAAGGGTTAGAGGGCAATTTCACGGCCACTTATTCTAATGTTCTTTGAATATTGTTACAAATGAAAACATGTAGAAGCAGGCCGCTTAGATACCTATTGCTATGGATATTGATTTCATTTGAAGGTTTATTACTGATAAAATGCCAGGAAGGAAATAATGAGCTTAGAATTGGATGAGTCATAGAAAGACAAATGTGACATCTTAGCTCCTTTATGCAAAATCTAGATTTGAGAAAAGATATGCTTGAGTGAAGGGTCTGTTTGGGAAGAGGAAGAGAACGGGAGGTGGGGCTATGACTAAAGTGCTTGTACAGTGAGGGTCTCTGGGAAGAGGAGGATGATGGGGGAAGAGGAGTTTGTACGACTAAAGTGCATGATACGTATGTATGAAAATGTCCTAATATAACCCATGATTTTGTTCAATTAATACTTACTAATAAAGAAAAATGTTAATTGCTAGCTATACAACATAGGAACTAACAGAAAGAAATTTCTTTTAGATAAATATTGGACATGTTGCATAATTCAAAAGACAATATTTAGGGAAGAATCAGCCTTACGCATTTATCTTCCATCTACCCATCCCTCTAGAGTAGTCTCCACATATAACAATAATCATACACTAGGTACTTCCCCTTCTTACAAAAGCTAAGCATAGGGATGGAGATATGACTCAGCAGTTAAAGGTACTTGCTTGCAAAGCCTGAGGTCCCATGTTTCATTCCCAGTACATACAAAGTGGCACATACATCTGGAATTTGTGTGTAGTGGCAAGAGGCCCTGGTATGTCCATTCCTTCCCCTCCCTCTGCTTGCTAATAGATAAAATAAGATATTGGGGGGGGGATAAGTTTAAATTGCTGTGGTGGTACACGCCTTTAATCCCAGCATTTGAGAGGGAGAGGTAGGAGGATTGCCATGAGTTTGAGGCCAGCCTGAGACTCCATAGTGAATTTCAGGTCAGCCTGGGCTAGAGCAAGACTCTACTTTGAACCCCCCCCCCCCCAAAAAAAAAAAATGCTAAGAACAAAAGACACTATTCTGGAAATCATTCCGAGTTGGTATTGAACAGAGTAGCATAGTATTCTGTGGGGTGAGCATATCTTCATTTGATTTAGTCAGTCTCTTGCTGATAGACATTCAGAAACATTTAATGCCTCGTTTATTTTCATATTCCTTGTGCCTTTCTAAGAAAATTAAAAAGTTTGAAACAAAGCCCCACTGCTGAATAAAGGAGTTTTTTGGTTTTGTTTGTTTTGGGGGTTTCCAGGTAGGGTCTCTAGCCCAGGGTAACCTGGAATTCACTATGTAGTCTCAGGCTGGCCTCAAACTCATAACTATCCTCCTTCCTCTGCCTCCCGAGTGCTGGGATTAAAGGTGTGTGCCACCATGTCTGGCAGTTCTGAATGCGTTTTAATGACACTGTTTTCACATTTTTAATTTTATTTTTATTTGTGTGCATATGATATGTGATACTTGTGTATGTGTATGTGTGTATGCACGTGTGTATGCAAATGGAGATGTTGGGTGGCCTCAATCACTTTCATCTTATTTCCACAGGACAGTCACTTAGACTGGCTGACCAGGGAGCCCAGTGATCTTCCTGTCCCTGCCCTCAGCCCTGGGGTCACAGGCATACACTATTACATGGGTGCTGGGGATTGAATTCAGGTTTTTATGCTTGCATAGCAAGCATTCTTACATGCTGAGCCTTCTCCCCCACCCTGTTTTCACCTGTTAAACAAGAGTATTAGATCCTAGAGGGCATCTGTTTTATAGTTCCAAGTACTAACTCATCTACATTGTAAGAATCTCAAAATGACTTCTATGAAACATTTTTTGCACAATCTATATACTGGGCTATATTTTTATTGCACAATCTATATACTGGGCTATAATAGTCATTTCTAGGTTGGGCCCAATAATCATTTTAATAATCTCCATAATCTTTAATGGCGATAATCTCTTTAACCATTAGAGCTGCTTTCAAATCTGCCTTATCTAACTTTAAACTTGCTTCCACACTTTCCTTTGGCAGACTGAACCTTGTCCATGTCTTTCTGCTCTAGTTACTGCATGCTGGCCTCTGGTCCTGTTCCTGATAGTGTCCGTGTTCCCTTCTGAAACCTAGGCGGCAGGCCTCCTTTATGCACATTTCTCTCAGCCTCCTGGGCTTCCAAACTATCGCCAGCACGGTCCATTAGACTGCTTTTAGCATTCCAGGGCTTCTCTTGTGCAGAGTTCCAACTCTTCCACATTGTTCCCTCAGACCAGCTTGCAAGACTCAGGAACCACATGGTCAAGCTTACTACTGCAACAATCCCACTTTTCAGTACCGATTTTCTGTATTAGTTACTTTTCTCATTACTGTGACAAAAATACCTGACAAGCAACTTAAGAGAGGAAAAGTTTATTTCCTCTCAGTTCAAGGGCATGCAGCCCATCATGGTGGAAGGGGTGAGGCAGCAGGTCGTATTCAGTCCACAGTCAGGAAGTGGAGAGTGATCTCACTTTCTTTTTTGTATTCTGGCTGGAGATCCAAGCCCATGGATGCTGCTGCCCACAGTTAGGGTGGGTCATCTCACCTCAGTTAACCTAGTCTCGAAGCTCCCTCCCAGAAATGCCCAGAGACTTGTCTCTTTGATGATTCTAGATCCTGTCAAGTGAACAGCCAAGATTAGCCAAGATTAACCATCACCCTTAAAACACAATTTATAGACTGCTTGCTAGAGTCATGTGTAACCAAGTATGAAAGGCATGAAATAAATGAGGCCAAAGATGGAGGCACATGCCTATAATCCCAGCATTCCAGAGGAGGAGGCAGGGTGATCAGGCATGCGCCACAGCCCTCAACTCTTTTAAGTCTGTACTTTCAGTCACACCTACAAATAAGGAGTTTTGCCTCACTGTTGAGTGCTTATAAAGTCTTCCCATCATTTCACCAGCATTGAAAAATCTGGCTGCTCCTTCCATTCACCTGTGTGTATTCTCTGCAGGTGACCCAACAGTGATGTGAATTGTAACCTCACCTTCCCGTGGTAGAGCTAAGAGATTCAATTGCAGTGTTGGTTCTGGTGTGTGCCAAGCACTGCCAGACTTGATCCTAATGAGAAACACTCAGCTTTTGTCCTTGAAGTGCTGAGTTTTCATAAAAGAAATAGTCATTGATCATTCTGAATACTCCTGTCAGTGTTCTAGGAATTACACATTCATGAAATTCCTTGTCTTACTTACCCCTATCTTATTCTCTGTTTTTTTTAGAAGGAAGCTCAATTGTTATTACAAAGCTTGCACGTTTACCACATGAATTACTTTCTGGCTTTGAGATGTCTTCATCATTTTACCTCTTCTCTTCCCAAGTACCCACTTGGACGACAGGTAAAAAGCTTCCTGATTTGTAATCAACAAGGTAGGAAATAGAGTACTTTCTCAGGCATCATCATTTGAAATGGATACGGTTCTTCTAATCACAACAAAGTCTATTCCAGCTGCTCACATCAATGATAATTTGAAACTTTTTTTCTGATACATAGCTAGAACCAACACATGAATCCTGTGGCATTGGTTCCTCTATAGTGTATCTGTGTTACAGCATATAAACCTTCCTAACTAACACTTTTCTTCACCTATACAAAGAGAGCTAGTTCTCTACTCTCAATGACCTGGAAAATGAAGTCTTTTTGGAGAATACTTAACCTTGTATTGAGCCAAAACTTAAGAGACAAAGTATTTCTACTCCATTCAAAGTTATGATCACCCATCTTTTTTTGTCATAATCTAAGCCTGTGGACCTTTATAGAGTAGATGAAGAATTCCCAATTTTCAGATTTTTAACTGAGACTGCTAAAGAACAGATCCAAGAATGACTTATGTGAGAGTTGGTTCTACTATTGAACTTTCTGCAAGCTGTTCTCCCCACTGTTCTCACTGTCTTCTGGGACACGTGCTGAGAACATTTGTCTGTTGATACCTAAACAGAGGTGCTCTTGAACAACAGAAATTATGTGTATGTGTTGACATGAATGATTTTGCCAAACTAGGAAGGTACAGACTTATGACTTTCAGTTCCTCCTACATGTGTTGTCCGTGTACAGATCCGGGAGTTGTACTGCGCATGTTTGGAGAAGAATGTGTGGGATTCGGAGGAATATGCGTCAGCCTTGCAGCTGCTGAGGTAACCGAGTCTGTTCTTTCTTTGTGTGCTCTAGGCCTCCAGCACCACTTTCTTCCAGAACCGTGCCTGCCAACTAGGTTCTTAAGTAGCCTGTTGTGTCTGAGAACACTTGAATAGATCTTGAATTTATGCTTCCAGGTTACGGTGTTAAAACATTAAAAATGTGGTAACTATTCATATCTTTGTTGGACTTACTTGCCGAGAGAGAACAAGAGAGTGCGCCAGGGTGTCCTGCCACTGCAAATGAACTCCAGATTCACGTGTCTCTTTGGGCATCCTTCTTTATGAAGGTACTGAGGAATTGAACTCTGGGCTGGCAGGCTTTGCAAGTAAGCATCTTTAACTGCTGAGCCATCTCCCCAGCCCATGTTTGTGAGCTTTGTAAAAGAAAACTTTCTTTTCAATTTTAAATATTTTTATTATTTAAGAGAGAGTGAGCATGGGCATGCCAGGGCCGCCTCCTACTGCAAACGAACTCCAGATGCATGTACCAGTTTGAGCATCTGGCTTTATATGGACACTGAGGAGTCAAACCCAGGTCATCAGGCTTTGTAAGCAAGCACCTTTTAACTGCTGAGCCATCTCCCCTAAGAAAATTTTGAATTGTCTAGTCAGGTAGTGACTAGGAGCTTAGATATGCATCATTTGAATCCAGTCAGCTTAACATCATGTCAAGGAAAGTAAGTTATGGAGTGCAAGCTCACCATGACCCCCTACTTACCTGAGTAGAGAAACAGCACCCTGCGAAGGAGCTCACTGGTGCCTTGAGGAGTAGGCAGTATCCTTGATACCTTCCCACCACCTAAGCTGCTTCTGTCTATATTAGGGTAGTTCATAAGTTATATATCTAACGTGAAGAAAATATCTTAATGTTTATCTGTTTTCTTTTTGTTTTTAGATGTCTGACATAGTTGAGATCAGTCTCAAACTCAGAATCCTCCTGCCTTTGCCTCCATCACACCTAGCTACATTAAAATAGACAGGCGTGGTGACACGCTTTTAATCCTACCTAGCACATGGGAGGCAGAGGGAGGAGGATTTCTGCCAGTTCAAGGCCACCCTGAGACTACAAACAGCCTAGGTGAAACCCTACCTCAAAAAACAAAACAAAAGAATAGTCCAAAATAAAGTCCTGGTTTCATCCAGGCCCACCTGGACAGAACAGATGGGCACAGTGGAGGTGTATTGATAGTGTGGGCAGTTTAAATCCACTCAGTGATACAGATCTCTGATCTCCAGGTACAGCATAAATCATCTGAAAAAGTACTCCCCATGGAGACCTGGCTTTATTGAGATGTTGTGTTTATTTCAGTTTCCAAATCCCAGTAAGCTTGGGGCTACAGAGTGAGTTCGAAGTCAGCCTGAGCTCGAGTAAGATACTGCCTAAAAAACAAAACAAAAAATAATAAATGAATAAAATCCCAGTATATTATTTCCTTCTATTTGTAAATTTTAGCCTGAGACTACAGAGTAAATTCCAGATCAACCTGGGCTAGAATGAGACCCTACCTCAAAAAATATATATAAATAAAAATAGATGAACACTGAATGTTAATTTGGGAGTTCGTTTGTAGTGGCAGGAGGCCCTGCTGTGCCCATGCTCACTCTCTGTTCTGCCTGTTTCTACCTCTCTCTCAAATAAATAAAATAGTTATCTAAAAGCCCATTTGGGAACAGGAACTATTAGAAACAAAAATATTAATAAAATTCCCAGAATGCATTTTTTAAGAAAATTAATAAGAACCAGGTATGTTAGTGTTTTCCTATAATCCCAGCACTTGAGATGCTGAGGCAGGAGGATTAAGAGTTTAAGGTCAACTTGGACCATAGATTGTCCTTGTTGTAAATAAACAAGGGAAAAAAAGGGGGGGGGGATGTAGATGGCTCAGTGCCTTAAAGGCACTTGCTTGCAAAGCCTGTTGACTCAGGCTCAACTCCCAAACCACTCATGTAAACCAGATGCAAAAAAAAAAAAAAAAAAAAAAAAGGATTTAAAAAAATCCTTTTTTTTTTTTTTTCTAGAATTTGATGTTTTAGAAACCATTGATCTTGTGAATGAACTGTGATGACCACTAAGAACTGTAAGGTATCCAGACATAATGGTTCCCATCTATAATCCCAGCCTTTGAGAGGATGAGGTAGGAGGGCTGTTGTTGAGTTTGGACCAGCCACCTTTGAAAGAAAGGAACAGTATAAGCATCCAGGAAAAGTGGTGTGAAGTGATGTGTGCCTGTAACTCCTAGTTTCAGAAGGCAGAGACATAGGATTGCTTGAACCCAGGAGTTTGGCCCTGCCTTGATGAAGGAGAACTTGTAGTCTTATGTACCAATGTTTATGTCATGTATGCATGAGTGAAAAAATAAAAGTTTAATGTTATTTTTAAATATATGAATTGATATAAGGGCATGAATGTGTAGTGATTTTTGCAGGTTTTTGTCTCCTCAGTGACTCACGTTTATGTGGGATATGTTAGTTGATATTTCATCCAGCCATGTGTTGTGGGATATGTTTAAGTTTAAAAGCCATTTGGGGGGCTGGAGATACAGCTCAGCAGTTAAAGGCACTTGCTTGCAAAGTCTGATAAACCGGGTTCAATTCTCTAGTAAAACCAGATGCACAAAGTGGCACATACTTCTGGAGTTTGCAGTGGCAAGAGACCCTGGTACTATGCTCACTTTCTCTATGTCTGCCTCTTTTTTTCTGTCTTTACCTCACTTTCAAATAAATACATAAAATATTTTTAAAAGCCCATTTGCGAACAGGAAATCCTAAACCTGTGCCAACCCAGCAGAGAACAAGATGAATACTTGTCCTGGTCAATTGTTGAGTACTTAAAGAGGAAAAGTTTGCCTTATTTTGGGAATAATTTTTGCACTCTCCTCCAAAAATTAAACAGACCCAGAATTTTCTGCACCCCTAAAATTCGCAGAGCCTTACATTATTAGGTTTTTAAATATTTGTATTTATTTATTTGCAAAGAGAGAGAGAGAGAGAGAGAGAGAGAGAGAGAGAGAGAGAGAGAGAGAGAGAGAGAGAGAGAGAATGGGCACACCAGGGTCTCCTGCTGCAGCAAACTCCAGATGCATGTGCCATGTCGTACATCTGGCTTTACCTGGGCACTGGGGAATTGAACCCAGGCCATCAGGCTTGGCAGTCAAACACTTTGACTGCTGAGCCATCTTTCCAGCCCAGTAATTAGTAAAGCTTTAAGGGTTGCTGTAAATCATATTGGAATCATCTTTCCCATCAATTGAGACTGACTCATCTAGAAGTTGTAGCATTTTCTTTTAAACAAGGAAATCAAAGCCAGAAACATTGACATTTTTCTAGTTGGTAGAGCAGAAACTTAATCTAAGACTTTGAAATCCAGCACACTTTTCAGCTGTGTTCCAACTTGAGAAGGAAGGCATATTAAAAGGAATTGAATGGGTTTGGCTAGTAGTCTTTCACTCAGAGCATCTGCACCGTGTTCAGATAAGCCAGGAGAACTTGTATGGACACAGCAGCCACTCTTGACCCTGATCATCTTAGCACAAAGAGCTGCAGTTTTCAGTCTGTCTGTTCCAAGTATAACATTCTGAGCTTTCTGCAGAAACAAATGCACATTACAGTTAATTGATGGCTGAAAGAACTTACTTTTGGCTGAATGGAATTATTCTAGTTTCTGAATAAAATGTTTGACTTAAATTATATATATATATATATATATATATATATTTGTTTGTTTGTTTGTTTTTCAAGGTAGGGTCTCATTGTAGCCCAGGTTGACCTGGAATTCAGTATGAAGTCTCAGGGTGGCCTCAAACTCACAGCAATCCCCAAGTGCTGGGATCAGAGGTTTGTGCCACTACGCTCGGCTCTAACTTTTATTTATTTTTTTTCTCCTCTTCTTTCTCAGCTTTAACTTTCCTTTTTTTTTTTTTTTTTTTTTTTTTTTTTTTTTTTTTTTTTTTTTTTTTTTTTTTTTTTGATCACTTCAACTTAGTTCATAGGGCTAGAAACTTGGAATTTAAATAAGGTTGTTTCCTGACTCTGCATTTCAATATTTTAAAATATTTTATTCATTTTCAAACGGGGGGGGGGGAGAGAGAAGAGAGAGAGAGAGAGAGCCAGGGCTGCCGCCTTGTGCATCTGGCTTATGTGGGTACTGGGGAATTGAACCCAGGGCCTTAGGCACTGAAAGCAAGTGCCTTATCCACTGAGCCATCTCTTCAGCCCCCTGCATTTCAATTTTTAAAAAGAAGTTTGGGGGACTGGAGAGATTGCTCAGTAGTTAAGGCACTTGCTACAAAGCCTAATGGCATGGATTCTAGTACCCACATAAGCCAGTTGCACAAAGTGGCACATGCATCTGTAGTTTGTTTGCAGCAAGAGGTCCTGGTGTGCCATCTCTCTATCTCTCTTCTATCTCATTCTGCTTGCAAATAAAACTATTTTTTAAAAAGTTGCTAGGTGTGGTGGCACACTCCTTTAACCCCAGCACTTGGGAGGCCACCGTGAGTTTGTGGCCAACCTGAGACAACATAATGAATTCCAGGTCAGCCTGGGCTAGAGAGACCCTACCTCGAAAAAAGAAAAGAGAAGAAATTCATTTGCACACATGTGTGTATGGGTGTACCAGGGTCTCTTATTGCTGTGAAAAATGCCTTCTAGCTTTGTAGGAGCAGTTGGGGATTGAACCCCTGGTGGGCAGGATTTGAAGTTTTAACCTCTGATCCAGCCCCTACAAGTCAACTTGAGCTGAGCTAGGTATGCTTCCTGTACACAGCAGCCATGCAGGGCCGTATGAGAGTGCACCGCTAAGACATCATCTCTTCAGCACAGGGCTTGCCAGGCGGAGTTTGCATCGTGTCTTATGTGAAATCAGACACAAGGCTGTATTTAAAACAAAATATTTTGAGAGTCACTTTTTTTGGGAGTCAGCTGAGGGATCTATTAATGTGTAGATTCTGCCATCCATTTCCTAAAACTTGTGACTGAAACTCACCATAAAGCGAGACACACAAAGGATGAGAGGGCCTGGAGTGCCTGTTCTCTCCCTTGCTGCCTACTCTCAAATATTTTGGCATACCCAATTTTATTAATTTCTTTTTAAACAGAATGCTAGTTGGAATACACCAGCATTGGGAAACATCTCACTGTCTCCAGTTCCCCTCTTCACATTCTCTGAAATTTGTTACAATTGGGTTTTTAACTTAATTATCAAAACTAGTTGTATCACGTTACCTAAACCTAATGGTGAATTGTCTTCATGTATTCGTCATAGCTCATTATTTCTTCTCTAATCACTATTGAGACTTCTCTGTTTCCTTCCTGCCTCAGCACATGTCTTTCTCAGCTTCTTTGATGCTTTTTCCATGTCATGGGACTTAGTCAAGCCCCAAGCCTCTCTCCCATAAATAGCTAGTTCAGGATCAGTCAAAGCTACATGAGACCCTATCTCTAAAGAAAAGAGTTCAAGGCCAGCCTGTGTTACACAACACCCAGTCTCAAAAAAAAAAAAAAAATTTAAGGCATGATGCAGTTCCAGCTTTGGCGCTCTTTAAAAAACCTTTATTGGAGAGAAAGGGGGAGAGAGTGGGGAGAGAATGGAGAAAGAGAGAAAGAATGGGCACACCAGGGCCTCCAGCCTCTGCAAGCTAACCCCAGATGCAAGTGCCACTTTGTGCTTCTGGTTTTTCATGGGAATGGTTTTGGATATGTTTTTTTTTAATTACATTTGTTTTTAATTTAAAAATTTGGGGTTTTTGGATATGTTCTTTTTCTTACATAGCTTAATAAGGTATTAATCACATATACATGGAAATATATACACTCACATTTATCATATTCACATATCTCTAATCTTCAAGTCCTTAGGTTTTTTAATTTTATGCCACATATCCAATTAATAAATATCTATTAGTCGTAAATAATTTATATACCTGTATAAACTTAATTGTGTCTATTGACTCTGATACCATTGATGCTGTTATTTAATAAGATTTCTGTGAAGACATCCTGGAGGCAATTATTCTGAGAACAGGATGTATCTGTTCTTGCACCTCACATACTCCTAGCAGTGATTGATTGTCTGTGTGGCCTTGAGTTAGTTACTCGAGCTCTGTCTGGACCTATGAATGGCAACAGAGCTTCTTACCCTGGTTGAAATGATGTGAGGCAGAATTTAAGTGGTAAGAATGAGAAAAGTGAAGTGAAACAGATTTTTTCTTTCAAACAAGCTTGCGTTTAGCGTGGTGTACTCACTTAATTTCCAAGTCTCCATCTAATCTATGAAATGTGTTATTTATTCCCGTTTACAGACAGGAAACAAGGACACCAAGAATCAGAGATGTGTGACACACGTATTCTTTATCACTGTCAGAGCCAGGTTGTGAAGAGGGTCTTTGCACATTTTCTAAGCTAAGCTTTATGATGAAAATTCTTCAATACTTCTGAATGTCACATACGTTGAAGAAAATATGTTTTTTTTTTTTTTAAAGTGGTAGCTACTGAGGAAGGTTTACTTCATCTTCTAAACTCCAACATTTAAAGCACAGAAAATGTTTTATGTTCGCCAGGCATGGTGGCACATGCCAGTACTCAGGAGGTAGAGATAGAAAGATTGCTGTGAGTTCAAGGCTATTCTGTGACTGCAGAGTGCCAGATCAGCCTGGGCTAGAGTGAGACCCTACTTCGAAGCACTGAGGAAAAAAAGGGGGGGATGTTTTCAGATATATTGAGCTTCCTATTCTATTGCATCTCTGTTCTAGGATGCTGGCAAAGGATGAGCTGATGACCATACTTCAAAAGTGTTTAGATGTTTTTAGTTCTTCTAGAGAGCAGCTTGGCAGTTCAGCAAAGAAAATTGAGAAATTCCTGGCCCAGTTTCAGAGCCTTGATGGTGAGTGTGATATCCTGTCCTGCATGTTCCACTGGCTGTGACAATCCAGTAACCAAAATGGCGTAGAAAACCCTCTGTTGTGTTGTGCAGAGATATGAAGAAAGTACATAATAACTAGTCAGCACACCAAACCTCAGAAGACCACGTCCTATCACATCAGAACATCATGACATCATATCCTGACATCAAATTCTATCCCAATATTACCTCCTAACATCACATCCTATCTCACCATGACCTCATATCCTGACATCAAATTCTGACATCCTCATATCACCTAATATTCTAACATTACATCCTAATTACCAAAAGGCAAATACTGCTCTTCTCAATTTGGTCTAAGCAGTAGAAAACAAATTTTATAGTTTGGAGGATTTATCTAAGAAAAAAGGCAATAGAAATCAAAGATTAGGGAGAATAGGGAGGCAATATAATTACAGACTCCTCAGATGTTTTCTTAAGCTTTTTATCAAGTTCCTAACAGATTTCAGGAGCACCGCATAAGTCATTTGTCAGATTTGGAAGATTAGTGGCTGTGAACTGCTCATAGCACTGTGGCTCCCGCCTTTAATCCCAGCATTGGGAGGCAGAGGTAGGAGGATCACCATGAGTTCAAGGCCACCCTGAGACTACTTAGTGAATTCTAGGTCAGCCTGGGCTAGAGCAAGACCCTACCTTGGGAAAAAAAAAATTCTTACAGTAGAAATAATATTATAGTTTGTCCTTAAAATTCCATGTGGGGAGAGTTAAGTCGAATAGTATCAGAATTCTTTTAAGGCTTGGCTTCAGGTTAGTGAAATAGAATAAAAATTTAGCTATGGTGATACTAACCTTAAGTTACATCTTTCCTAAGCTAGTAGTTTTCTATCACTATAAAGAAATTTATTTTTTGAGAATAATACATATTCTCCAGCTATGTCCTTCAGTTTTAGACTTGGGCCAAACAAGCCATTGGAGTGTCAGGTCTCTGAGATGCAGTGTGCATTCAAGAACATACCATAGCACTAAGCTGCCAGGGCACAGCTATACTTTTATCACTTCAGGGTTTTCTTCTCTGGATTATATTACAGCTTTTACATGCTACTGTCTTCATACCAAAATGTATTGTGTCAAAAATAGTCCATTGGAAGATTAATACCATGTTTACCATGATACTGTGTACAGTCTTGGCATGGTCAAAGGGAGCGGGCCTGGGTTACCATTACTGTGTGTTGGCTTTGTGTTGAAGCAGATGCCAAAGAGGAAGAGGATGCTTCTGGATCCCAGCTGAAGGGGCTGCCGAGGACTGACCTCTACCACCTTCAGAAGGTCAGGGCTCTGTCTTTCCTCCTTACCACCTTGGCAGATGGTCCTTGTTTATAGTCGGTACATTCGATGAACTTTGCCGGAAGTGTCTTCAGCCAAGAACAACACGACTTTTCACTCACTTTATAAACTGAACATACTGTTTATGCTGCTGCTGTCAGCTGTACACAGTCTGCAGTTTACTAGGCATTCCTAGAAACTGTTCCTGTAGCTCAAAGAGCAAGACAGAATTCAGTAGCATGAAGGGAAGTGCGAGCGTGAGATTGCAGACGAGCTGATGCCCTTGTTCTTCTGTTTGATCAGGTTCTGATTCAGAACAGCCTATTACATAGTCATGCTCGCCTTGGTTTTTGTTTTTCTCACGAAGAGGATCAGACCTAGGGTCTCACATATGCCAGCTTAGTGCCGCACCCAACCCTTTCTTCACAGGACAGAGCAGGAGATCCAGGGTTCTTTTTCAGACAGTTCTTACTTTAGGCTCTTGTCAAAGTGAAGAGCCTTCTAACTCAGAATCACGAAAATGTATGTTCTTTCACCTGCAGTCCTTAATGGAAACGAAGGAGTTAAGGAGGACCAAGAAGCAGAGCAGGTTTGAAGTGCTCAGAGAAGAGGTGGTAAACTTTATTGATTGTCTGGTGAGGTGAGTATTGTGCTTTGTTTAACAGTTTCATATTTGAGGCTTTTTAAACTTTTTATTGGCCACTTCCATAGTTATAGACAATAAACCATAATTCCCTCCCCATCCCTACCTCCCCCATCTCAAATCCACCCTCCATCATGTCCCCTCCCCCTCTCAATCAGTCTCCATTTTGTTCCAATGTCATCATCTTTTCCTCCCATTATGAAGGTCTTGTGTAGGAAGTGTCAGGCACTGTGAGGTCATGAATATCAAAGTCATTTTGTGTCTAGAAGCAGTCCTCCTTCCTTTGGCTCTTACAGTCTTTCCTCTACCTCTCCTGCAATAGGCCCTGAGCCTCAGCAAGTGTGATAGAGATGTCCCAGTGCTGAACACTCCACTGTCACTTCTTCTCAGCACTGTGGTGTCAGATTGAGTTATCCTAGTGGTCACTGCCATCTGAAAAAGAGAAGCTTCTCTAGAGACTTTTGTTTTTAAGAGCTCTAAGCCATCCTGTTTTTCCAGGATGTTACAGGTATGACAGCTGTTCACAGTTGGTCCAGAACACCAAATCAAACAGATGTAACAGCTATCTACAGCTAGTCTAGAACACTTTCTCCTGGTTGTCCATGTTCTTTTGTCCAAATTAAAAGTTTTATTCATTTTCTGTCATAATTAATATGTCTAATCAAACGGTTTAGTTCATTCTTTACTCTCAGTTCGATAATGCATGTTTAGTGCTTGCTTTGACAGCACATAGCCTCAAAGTGGAAAGATAAAAAAGATTAGCTTGGCCCCTGCACAAGAATGCATGTCTAAATTTTATCTTGGTTCATTCGGCCGGGTAAAGAAATACAGTATTTTCCCCTTCCTGAAAACAAGAGGTTTGGTCTCACTCTGGAAGCCAGGAATCACCTGGCTCACTGCTGTGCTGCTCAGTCTCTACCGCCTCAGATCCATAGTGAAGTGCCCACTCAATAGGCAACCTCAGATCCATGTGTCCCCTTAGTAAACACAAGTCTCCAGCCTGCAGTTTTTGAGGATCTCTTTTTTGGGAAGCTAAGAAAATTTTGTGGATTTCCCAAAAGCCAGCTTCATGTGACTACATAAAATCACCTATCCACACTCACTTTCAGGACTGTGGGCCTGTGCTACAGATAAAAATGGGAATTATGAAAAAGAACATTATATAATAGTTGAGAGGTAGAGTCAAGAGTGTGGTGGCTCATGCCTGCACTCCTGACACTGGGAGGTTGAGGCAAAGGGATCACAGTAAGCTCAAGGCTAACCTGGGCTATAGAGAGAAACTTTGTCTCCAGAAAAACCTACAGTAGGCAAATATGTTATCATTATTCTGGTTTTAATGGAGGATCAGACCCAGCAGCAGACAGGCAAGGGTAGAATCCAGTAGTGAAGAGACAGTTCTTCTGAAGTCAAAGTGCATGTGCTTCCCACGACAAGGTGAGGGCAACAAAAGGAGAAATGAATGCCAGGAAAGAGGTAAACTGAGCAGCAAGGTCTGACAAGGTTAAAGACAGATTGTGTCATAGCAAAACAATGCATACAGCTCTGAACGGAAGGCCTGACGAACATCTTGACGCTGATAGTGAGACACTCTTGTCGTTTCTAGCCCAAGCTCCTGAGTGTTCCCTTTTGCCAACTTGTGACCATTGTAGTCACTAAAAGATAATTCTCCCACACGATTTGGCATAATTATAAGCCAGGTTCCATCTTCACGGTAGGCTCTGAAACCACCCCACCATTCCCCTTTGACCCACTTGATCAGCTTTTCTCAGCAGTTGCTGAAACCATGCTGAGAATGACTGAAATTACAAGATTTCTCACAGTAGAATTTAGTGTAAGACTGTCTGTCCTAGCAGGCAAGAGATTAGGATTATAACACGTTAAAGTTAAAACTAAAAGGGGAAGGAAAGGAAAGAATGTGGGACAGAGTGGGGGATGAGAAGGAAAGGAAGCTGAGAGGGACAGAAGTTAAGTGGTCATCACAGGCCTAGCAGTGGCTGGGACTGCCAGCATCTGCCCAAGGCCCTCTCCACTCGGAACAGAGCGTACAGGTTGGCAAGTTCACAGTGTGCCATGAAAAGTTCGTGGCACCAATAATGACAGGGGAAAGAATAAGTTACCACTTTCTAGATGACATTTTCACAAAAATTAAGCTTTTTGCCCTTGATCGAATCCTGCTAATTCCCTGAAGCCATCCCGTTGGGGAGAGGCTGTCATTGAATTCAACATGAGCTTCACTTGAGCTCAAGTGCCAAGATCACTGCTGACTTCTCGAAGTTCGTTTGTGGACCAACCCCAAAGCCTGCATTTGGACAGACTGTTTTGTGGTGAGCTGTTGTCGCCAGTGGAGCCTCCATGAGGATGTGCTCTGCCTCTGGGAGATTCCCTGCCTTGGAGTTCTGCACATGAAATGTAGACACTGAAGGATAGGACAGGACAGGACAGGAATGCAGGTGTGAGGCCACAGTGAGTTTCTGTGATTGGCACTGTCAGATACGTCACTGGGTGTCTTGATCTCTACCCTATTTTTTGAGACAGGCTCTCATGCTGAACCTGGATAGTTAGCTAGGAGTCCTAGGAACCCTCCTGTCTTCCGTCCCAGTGCTGGCAGCACTCTGGGCATGTCCACCGAGCAGCTCCCAGGCTAGCTTGTGGTTTTCCTTAAAGTGAATTACAATGCTAATGTGTAAAACACCTCTAAGAGGGCTGGAGGGATGGGTCAGTGGTTAAGGCTCCTGCCTGCAAAGCCTAATGACCCGAGTTAGAATTTGTTTGCAGCAGCTTGAGGCCCTGGCTCGCCCATTCTGTCTGTCTGTCTTCTGTCTCTCTCTGCTTAGAAACAAAGAGTTTTTTAAAAACTTCCATTAACAATATAAACTAAGACTTTTGTGATCCACAAAAAATTTCCTAAGCTCTCAGTTTCAGAGCAGAGCAATTGCTGTGGCTCTCTGCCCTTTAAGTAAGAAGCCAGCAGCACACTATGAAATTCCTCTGCAGAGATTTTGAGCGTAGATGTAATATGCAGATGTTTGCTTCTAAAGGGTTGAGAACTGAAATGTTCTTGTACAGGGGAAGTATTACATGAATGAAGTGCCATTCTGAGTGAACTGTAAGACCCAGTATTTGAGTTTCTTTGGTTATTGTTGATTTTGCTTTTTGAATAACAACTGTTCATTTAGTCTTCCATAGAGGATTGATAAAAATCTCATGTTGAAAATAACCCTGCACACATCTAAAAGCTGATGGTGGATTTTGGCTGTTCCAGAGATTGCCTTGTGCCCCCTGAGACACAACCTCTGCATGAGGTGGTGTATTTCAGCGGCGCCCACACACTTCGTGAGCACTTAAACGCTGCCCCACGGATGGCCCTCCACACTGCTCTCCACAATCCACATTACTATCTGAAGGTGAGAAGCAGACCCAGCCCTCTGACCTTTAAACTCAGGCCTGGGCTTCACTGTGGTTTGCAGTCTGTTTTCATGGTTTTTTGAGGAGAAAGTTGGCAGCTCAGGAAGAGGTCTAGACTGCAGGGGATGTTTTGGTACAGGGAAAACAATCACTAGTCATATATAAACGGCTTGCCTTTCATGGATAAAGTATAGATCAAGGGCATGAGCTTGAGAATATAGTGTTACTAACTCGTGAAAATCAGTGTCTCTGCAGACATAACAAGATGGTCAGTGGTCAGACGATGTGGCCTAATGAAAATACTTATTGATCCATATGGTGGATGCTAATGGAGAAGAAATGCTTTGGGATCGTCAGGTGCCTGCAGAGCTAAGTGTGGGGGTGTCCAGCAGTCTGCTATAAAACCTCCCGAGGCAGAGCCTCCTGCCTAGACCTGCTGTCATTAATGCCCACAGGACTAAGACACATCAGAATATTAAAAAAAATTTTTTTTATTTATTTGAGAGTGAGAGAGAAATAGGCAGAGAGAGAAAGAGAATTGGCACGCCTGGACCTCCAGCCACTGCAAACAAACTGCGGACGCAAGTGTCAGCCTGTGCATCTGACTCTACTGGGACATTGAACTCATGTCCTTCTGCAAGCACCTTAACCTCTGAGCCATCTCCAGCACGTTTAGACTCTTTAATCTTCTCTGTATCATTCCAATTTTAGTATATATGCTGCCAAAGTGAGCACATTTTTTTTTTTTCAAGGTATGGTCTCACTCTAGCCCAGGCTGTCCTGGAATTCACTTTGTCTCGGGGGGTACAATCTTTCTTTAAAACAAATCTTTAAAATTTTTTTATTTTCATACATGCATATAATGCATTTTGATCTTACTCTCCTCTAGTTACCTTCTTATCTCCTTTCTCCTCCCTCTCTCATTAATGCCCTTCTTCCCTATTAATCCTTTTAAAGTTGATTTGTTTGGGGCATGTGTGTATTGACGCAGGCATGCCTCTGCTGTCATTAGCATGCAGAGGTCAGAAGGCAGCTTTCTTGGTTGCTTCTCATTTTCTCATTGTTACTCTCCTGTCTCCGCCTCACTTGCTGTGGGTGTCCTGGAATTACAGAAGCCCACCTAGCTTCTTCTGACTTCTACATGGGGTCTGTCGATCTGAACTCAGATGCTCAGAGTTGCACAGTAAGTGCTTTATCCATTGAGCCATTAAAGATCACTGAGTTCAAGGCACTTAGACCCTATTTCAAAAGAAGAAATGAGGGGCTGGAGAGATGGCTCTGAGGTTAAGGCACTTGCCCCAAAGCCTAACGACCCGGGTTTGATTCCTCAGTGCCCATGTAAAGCCAAATGCACAAAGTGTACTTGCATCTGGAGCTCATTTGCAGCAGTTGGAGGCCCTGGCATGCCCATTGTCTCTTTATCTCTCTCATCTCTCTGCCTCTCTGCTTGGAAATAAATAAAGAATGTATGTCTCATTTGAAAAAAAATAAAAACACAGTGCTAAGGGATGGGGAGATTGCTCAGTAGGATTGCTCAGTAGTTATAGGCACTTGCTTGCCAAGCCTAATGGCCTGGGTTTAGTTCCCCAGTAATATGTAAAGTGGCTCATGCACCTCGAGTTCTTGTGCAGTGGCAAGAGGCCCTAGCATGCCCATTCTTCCTCTCTCTCTCTCTCTCTCTCTCTCTCTCTCTCTCTCTCTCTCTCTCTCTCTCTCAAATAAATTAATAAAAACATTTAAAGGGAGGCAGAGGTAGGAGAATGGCTGTGAGTTTGAGGCCAGCCTGAGACTACATAGTGAATTCCAACCAAGTCAACCTGGGCTAGAGTGAGACCCTACCCCACCCCCCAAAAAAAAGAAAAGAAAAAAATATTTAAAACAGAAAAATCACAGTGCTCCCATTGACTCCATCATAAATCCCAAAGTACTGGCTTCCTGTTGGAAATCAGTGAAGGCAAGAGAAGTTACACTTCAGTGGTTGTGCATGATGGTGGTGATTAGGAGCTTGATGATTTCATGTTTAAAGATAAACGAAAATAGCTTTAATGCATAAACCGCAAATTAAAATCCATAGAAAGTCTTAACATCTTCCGACTGGTGTGACTTGAGTCTTTGGGGAAAGTAATACACTGTGCATTTTATGTATGTGATTTTGCATTTAATTTTAAGAACCATGGGTTTCAAATAAGTTGAAAAATTTGGTAGTGCTAGGCAGGTGTGGACTCCTTAGAGAATTTGAGGCCATCCTGGGCTACATAAGACAAAATTTGTTCTCTGGAAAGATAACTTGTACTCCTGGTAATGGTGTGTGGATAGTTGTTAATACAGTATAGTAATTGCTAGTAACAAAATGTTTGAAGTGAGTTTTTATTAAATATTCCCAAAGCGTTCTGTAAACTTGTTATGGTAATTAGAAATGCATTGTGGTAGGGCTGGGGATATAGCTTCATTGTCAGAGGGCCTGCCTGGCATTCACAAGACCCTGAGTTCAATCCCCAGCACTAAATAAAAACCAGGTATGGTGGCGCATGCCTGTAACCCCAGAGGTGAAAGCAGAATGATCAGAAGTTCTGAGCCATCCTTGGCTACCTAGTGAGTTCAAGGATAGCCTGAGCTACATTAAGACTGGAAGAAAAAAGAAATATACTACGAATTTAGGAGGTAATTTTGATTGAAATGAAAAACACTTGTCTCCTGGGAACATTTTTCTAGTGGTAGCTAGGACTACAACTAAGACCTAAGCTAAATAGGTGAGTGAATGAAGAAAGCTAACCAAACTTGGTCTGGAGGCTTCCCCGTCACTGTGGCTTGCTGCGGTTTCAGAGCGAAGCACTGGAAGGCGAGGAGGGCTGCATCCCGCACATGGCTCCTGACATCTGCATCGCATATAAGCTGCACCTGGAGTGTGGCCGGCTAATCAACCTGGTGGACTGGTCAGAGGTAGGACAGGAGAGAAGACAAGCAAGCTGTATGTTTGTATGTCTCTGGTACTTGTGAATACATTTGTATGTTTTAAATGTTTATTTGGGAAGTATAAGCTACCGTTTCCTTCAAAAGTTCCTCAGGAAGTAGCAGCTCTGAAGTCTTCACTCCCATCTTGCTCTGATGCTGCACCTCAGCCAGTCAGTCCTGTGGTCACGCATCAAAACGCGCCCGTGAGCTGACCTGCTGCTATTAAACAAAGCCAGGCAACTTAAGCCAGCTCTAAAGGTGTTCTGCAAAGTCAATTCCGTGTTCACTATCATTTTCTGTCTTGCATAAAAGGACAAAATGGAATGGCTACACACCAGATTATCAGGAAAAACCAGGAATATTTGGCAAGGCAATGGATTACCCATTGCTAGTTTGAAACTAACTATTCTTCCCCTCAGAATCATATTAGATCTTCATTAACTCTGTTGAAGGCCCTATTTGAGTGATGTGACCATTAAAAGTATACCTAATGGGCTGCTTCCAGGCCCGCATTTTCTGGAGACTGACAGCAGAGGAGACGGCTTTCTTTGCTTTTCCAGTTTTGACCATTTATTTTTCTGAGTTCTCTGAAACAGCCTTATTCAGGAGCAGTTTGTCTTTTAATATGTGGTGATTAAAACCAGTGTCGTTGTGAGAATCTGAAATCAGGGTGCCAGCTTTCTAGCAGTGGATCCCCCTGCTAAACACAGAATCACACAAGGAGGGCACGGAGGGTGCTTGAACTCCAGGTGCTCATTTTCCTGTCTCTACTCAAAAGGCTTTCGCAACAGTGGTGACAGCTGCAGAGAAGCCAGATGCCAACTCCTCCACCTCTGAAGAAATGAGCGAAGTCATCCAGTATCCTTTAACCCAGTTCTAGGCATACAAGCAGGGCATTGCAGCTTCCAATAACATGGGAGCCTTGTGTTCCATGTATCTATATGAGCGATTCATGAAGCTGTATTACTTTCTAAAGATATTCTGAATTTAATCTAAAATGAACTAAACCCAGTATATCAGATTTATAGTCCAAAATTGACCGTTAATGAAGTTGTCATTATTGGATTCTGAATTGTTCCTAATGTATTTTTAGAGAGAGGAAAAGTGTTGCACTGCATGAAAATGTAGATTTAGGTAAGTGTTCAGTACTTCTCTATGCCTTTTTTCTTTAGACAGGATCTCATGTAACACAGGCCTCAAACTCGCTATGTAGCTGAGGATGGCTTTGAACTCCTAGCCTCCTGCCTCTAGCTCCCAAGTTCTAACTGTTTGTCTTTTTTTTTTTTCTATTTTTTAAAGTCTACTTGAGAGAGGGAATGGACACACCATAGTCTCCTGCCACTGCAAATAAACTCCAGGCCCATGTGCTACTTTGTACATCTGGCTTATGTGGGTACTGGGGACTCAAACCCAGGCCATGAGGCTTTGCACACAAGAGCCTTTAATTGCTGAGCCTTCTCTTCAGCATTTGTGTCTTGATGGCAGTGTACCCTGTTACAGATAATTTGGGAACATGTGTATTCCTCCCCCACTTCAGGTCCCAGTGGCTGTTTCAATCTTGAGTTTTTAGCCTTTCTGACAAGTTTCCTTAACTAGAGGTTGCAGTGCTCGCTTTATCCGAGCTGTTTCTGAGCTAGAACTCTTGGGCTTTATAAAGCCCACCAGACAGAAGACTGATCACGTGGCAAGGCTGACTTGGGGAGGCTGCTAAACAGCTAGGGAGTGAAAGCAGGAGCCCTGTGCTGAGAAAGGGGATCCTCTTGCAGTGCTTAACCACAGTGCACTGCTGACCCAAACAGGGACCTTGGTGACTTCAAAACCCAGCAAACACCATACTTACATACTTATGTCTAAGACTTTGTACACATTGTTATGAGTAATTCATTCTTGAAAATCCTTATGTACATATTGGTGTATAACTGGATTAAGTTTCTGTGTATAGTTGTCATTGCTACAGCAACACTAACACTCTCTTCAATGTGTTATGCAACATGAATGCTGTGCAAGCACTTTCTTTTCTTAAACTCTGGGTCTCTTTCATGACAAGAACTTACCAGGACATGGAGAGCTCATTAGTGAATGTTGAACTCCAACAAGAATGCTAGGATTTACAACATACCACGGTTGCCATACAAATATGGCTGGAGGAGTGCAGAAGTTCATGTTCAGAAAACAATTATCAAAACAAAGCATTTACTGTGTAATTACAAGACGGATGGGTGTGCATACATGTGTGACAAGGATATATTTCTGAAATATGAAAGGATACTAGTATGGTTTTAAAAGATCTTAAACCTCTGGCAACATGATGGGCTTAGGCTAGCTTCAAACACATAAAGGCTAGATGAGACGTCAAAGCTACAAGAGAAGGGGTGCTTCAAGATGCCGGAAGTAAAGAATCAGCTGCTTAAAAATGACCAAGGCAGCATGAATTAAAACATCTTACTCGGCAGAACCAAGTACCTGCACATGTGCATACAGGGCACTCCGGGTAAAAGTTAAAGAGCTGATGACAGCCCTGGACAAGTACAGGCTGGGATCCTTCCCTAAGGCGCCACCCACGGATACAGTCCAAGACTGACTCCGTGAGGTGCCCTCAGATACCACCATAATGGTTAGTAAAAATTTTGGTTAACAATGTATAGATCTTTTAAAAGGATTTTTCTACCTGTTGCTTCGTTTTTTGGTGTGTTTGCATGAACATGTGGAGGCCAAAAGTGTGCGTTCGTTCCTCAGTCACATTCCACCTTATTCAGACAGGCTCATCTTTTCGGTTCTCTAGTGAGCTGGTAAGCCCAGGAATTCCTTCTACTTCCCCAGAGCTGGAATTAGAGCCTGGGGATCTCCCCAGCCCCTGTATCACCTTTCAGGCAGTTGACCAATGGCAAAGTTTTCCGATAGTCTGTCGTGTTAGTGTTCCAATGTTGTGTTAGTAAGGACATCATCACTATGTATAATATGGTTTCATACAGCTTCCAAATGGCAAATAGAATTGCTTTAAAAAACCTTTCTTGAGACAGGGTCTCACTATCCTGTCTGGCCTCAAGCTCAAGATCACCCTTGTCTCTACTTCCCAAGTGCTGCACTGCCATGCCCAGATGAAGACAGCACGTCTTTAAAACCCTAGCAGTACCTGTGTTCTGAAGGAGCACTGGCTTCCCATTTCCTTACCTGGGTGCCTAGCTATCTTCATGCAACCTCAGTGATGCTGTGCTCAGAGCTATCTGAGGATCAGGTAAATGCCCCAAGTCCCCCCCCCAAAAAAATGTCAAAAATGCTGTTGGAGATAAGGTGAATCCCCAATGCACCAGAACTAGTCATTCTGAATACCTCAAAGCCTGGAATATTCACGGATTGAAGCTGGTGGTAATTAACTAGTGGACCCTGTGAAATGCCAGTCCAATTCTCTCTCATTCCAGGAAAACTCAAGTCCCAACCAGAATTACATAATTGGGGATTTGATTCATTTTTTTTCTTTTAATGAAATGTGAATCTGAAACCCTGAATAGAAGTTACTACTTATTCAAATATTGAGCATGTCTCGTACGGCCAGGTACTTTGTAGATACTTGATGTGCACATGTGACCATTGTACTTTAGGGAAGTGGAACAATTATAGAGAAAAGGAGAAAAAAGCTGTCACATTGCAGTTGTACAGTGGTCCGAGCAGGCTCGCTGAAATAACACTTGGGTCCTGCCTCAGGCAGGATGATGCTACACATCAAAGGAACGAGTGGCAGAGTGGCCAGTGTGGGTGAGGAGCACCAGAGAAATCCAATAGGAACTGAATGAGGTGTGCGCACAGGAACGTTAAGGCTCCGCACGTCCCTTCAGTTCTGACCAGACAGGGTCAGGCCTTTACAGAATAATGGCTACTGTGGCAACACAGGAAGATGGATGAAGTACAGGCAAAGCAACACACCTAGGAGTGACTACCAAAGGAGTCCAGATGTGCCAGATGCACAAAATGTCACGTGCATCAGGAGTATTTGCAGTGGCCAGAGGCCCAGGTCACCCTGCCCTCCTTTCCTCCCCTGCCCGCAAATCCAAGCATTCCAGATGACCCAGTCTAGGGTAACAGCAGAAGACGTGGTGTCGTTGTAAGTGGACTCATGTTAGATGGATACAAAATGCCTCAGACTGCTTGCTTATTGGGGCTTGCTATGGTTTGTTTCCCCATAGGCCCATTGCGAAAGCTTGGTCCCCACGGCGGCAGTGGAGACTTTAGGAAGTTCTTGGATCCCTAGTCTTGTTAAGTGAGGTGTCACATATGAGGCGAATATAATCTGACACCATTACAACCAAGATGAGATCACCAAATGAGTTTGAAAAGTGTAAGAAGCCCAAGGGCAGGTGGAGGGGCATGCCTGCATCTAGTCAACATTCAGGGAGAAGACTGAGAAGGCACAGCGCAGTCAGAAGGGAGGTATCAGGCACATACTTTTTCTTGGAAGCCAACTGGAGAGTTAAGGTCAAATGCTACTCATCCCCTGGCTGGATTTAACAATGTAGAAGTCTTGGGTAACTACTGCTAACGGATTACAAACTACTACCACACTGTACTCTCAAACAAAGTTTAACCTACAAATGAAAACCACAACTACAAATGGATAGAAGGTAACGTTACATTGGTGATAGCACAAAAAAAGTCACCAAAACAGCAGGCCTTTATCTTTCCAAAGGCAGAATTTTGATCGGATCCTGGGAGGATTGTGGGTGAGTGGATCTGATGTTAGAGTGGAAGCATCTTAAATGAGGTCATGTGGTCAAGCTTCTACAGCAGCACATCAACACCTGTGCTGGTATTAACAGGTAGAAAGAACTTTCTTTGAAAAAAATAAGATCATTAGCCTTTCAACTGTGCCGTGACTTTTCCCAACAAAGGTTACTGACCGTTGAGCCAGGCCACTCTGTTGTGGGGGCAGTCCACATCTGTATCACAAGTATTCAGCATCTCCAAAGAATTTTTTAAATGTGTGCATATACACCTGCTCTCCAGGTTCTCTTGCCATTATAAGTGAATACCCATCTGGCTTAATGTTGGTGGCTGGGGAGCTGAATGCTTGCTAACTGGTAGGCTTTGCAATCAAGTGCCTTTAATTACAAAGCTATCTCTTTGGTGTTTGTTTTTTGTTAGTTTGTTTGAGAAAGGGTAGTTCAGGCTCATCTCAAACTATGTATTCAGGAAACCTGCCTCTACCTCCCAAATGCTGGTATTTCAGGTTTTGGGATTACAGGTGTATGCCAGCTTTACTTCCTTGTAACCATGTATAAAAAAATGGTACATTTGCTATACATGCTTTTATATGTCATGTTTAAGAAACCCTAAAACTGGACTCTACTGACACCTTGAGGCAAAAATTCTACAGCTGTTACCTATCATGCAAGAAGTTACAGAAGCCATTTCAAATCAGAACATGGTAAATGCTATCAGAAAATTAACTCCATTGATTTCTAGGAAATGCTTGTTTGAAACATTGCTTTATTCAAATACTACCCATGTGTACATTTAAAAAACAAGCAGAACAGAAGTAAATATTCTTCCAACTAAACTCCAGTACTATAAGGGCAGTAAAAAATGATACACAGGGAGTGGGGAGGGAATGCAGCAATAAAACATTTGTTAAAAAGACTGATAGAATAAATAAAACTACCAAAAAAAGGAAATCATATAAACCCTTTCTGAAGCCCCAAGAAGTCCTGGAATACAGAAATGCCCTCCTCCCTCACTATTTCACAGGAAGAATGGTAGACTAACTGCCTGGGATCACACTCTAAATTATTAACTGGTTACAGCTTGGTTGTAGTGAACAATTAAAATCACACTAACTTCACCTGAAGTGTCATTCATTCTACAGTTTTATTTACATAACCAGTGAAGGGCATGTTCTAGAATACCAGCTTTGATTCTTTCCAAACACAAGTAAAGAAGCCACATTGTAATGATATAGCAAAGTGAGGCCACTGGTATCAATACAGGTAGCAAAGGTCCACATCCAGGAGGTGATGACAATCAGGGAAATTTCCAAAACCAATTGCTGCTGCCTAAGTGGTGGCCACTGACGACAGCGTGGATAACCTGTGCACAGAGGGGAGCTGGCAGCACTGCACGTCATAGCTGGGACCTCCAGTACAGCTCAACAAGGACAGGCAGCCCACACAGAGAATGGGACTCAGGACACATCTGAAGGAGGAAGTGAGGGACTAGGTCAAAGTTCAAACACCAAATACTTCATTCCCAGCATTTCCCCAGATTCAGAAGTAACCAAGCAAGCCTTGTCAAGTTTTACTGCTTTCTTAAAAACTGGCTCCCCCCCAATTTTATGCTAAACTATTCTCATAAATATGAAAATATTGTTTCCTCCTCAAAGATGGCCTTTTGAGCTTGCAAATCAAAGGTCAAATACTTACAGCTAGCAGGCTGTTCTCCGTATCGCCGCATTATTTGATCATGCGTAAACTTCACAAATGCATCATACTGTTCTACAGATAAAGGAATAAACCAGTTATGACTAGAGAATAGCCCGTCTAACATATTGAGGGGAGGGAAACAGACCTTCATTAGCCTTACCATTCACATCATCTCAACAGTAATCTAGTGGAAGAAGCCTTGTGCTATGTGGGACACAGCCCAGGCGACAAGACCTCACACAGGCTACTTGTGGTTTAGGAAACAAACCATCCACCTATGTCCTGATCAGATGACATAAGCAAAACTCTTGCCTATGTTAACTTTTTTAACTTCTTAATTAAAAACCTTACTACAGGGCTGGGGAGATGGCTCATCGGTTTAAGGTGCTTGCATGTAAAGCCTGCTGGCATGAGGTTCAATCCCCCAACATCCACATAAAGCCACATGCACAAAGTGGCTAATTTGTCTGGAGTTTGCGTGAAGACCCTGCCCCTAACCCATATTCCCTTCCCTTACTCTCCCTCTCCACTCACAAATAAAAATGTTTTAAAAACCTTACAAGTGCCATGCATGGTGGCACATGCCTTTAATCTCAACACTCAAGAGGCAGAGGTAGGAGGATCATCATGAGTTCGAAGGCAGCCTGAGACACATAGAGTTGGGCTAGAGTGAGGCACTACCTCAAAAAGCCAAAAAAAAAAATTTTTTTTTTTATATGTAGCAGGGCTGGAAAGATGGCTCTTGCTTGCAATGCATTCCCATTGCCCACGGAGAGCCAGATGAAGATGCACAAGGTGGCACACGGAGTTCCTTTGCAGTGGCAGGAGGCCCTGTCGTGCTCATACTTTCCACTCCCCTCTCTATTTCTCTCTCAAAAATAAAAATATTCTTTAAAAAAAAACCAACAACTTAGAATAAGGTCAGATGTGGTGACACACACCTTTAATCCCAGCACTTGGGAGGCTGAGGTAGGATCCCTGTGCGTTGGAAGCCAGCCTGGGCTACAGATAAGTTCCAGCTCAGCTTGGGCTAGAGTGAGACCCTGCTTCAAAAAACAATTTAACTTACAATAACGTAGACTTAGAAAACGTAATTATCAACTATCACACATAACAACTTGCTTACTGGACTTATTATACTTTACCTATTTTGACAGTTGTTTGTAAGCCCATAGCTTTATTCTCTAGAATGTTGAATGCACAATTAAGATACTTCAAATGGTGGAAGTCATGAAAAGTGAAGTGCACAACTCCACAATAAAGCTGAAGCAAGCAGCTTGTGAAATGGGTTTTTAGTGCAGGACACAGCATGGAAGAAAGCTGGGCCGCATCAACACTGTGCTGTCCTGCCACTAAGATGAGGCAGAGTCTCTAAGAAATAATGCATCCTTACAGCTGGTCTCTGTGAGATTCTAAAGGAAGCACCTTTCTTACCTGCAAGTTTTGTGTTCAGGATTTCTTCGTATTCTTCTCGAACTTTCTCTTCACGTTCTTTGAGCAAGCGTTCACAGATCATCCCAACCTGCCGTAGAGTAAATAAGGGCTGGTCTTTTTTCAATGGTGAAGAGGCCACAGATGAAGTTCCTGTGTAACATGAACAAAGCACCTCACTTAGAACAAGAGAAAGCAATTTCTCCATGTTGTGATCATTTAAAAACAAAATTAACACAGGATTTCCCAAGAAATCTTTAAAAAAATTTTTTTAAATATTTTACTTGTAAACAGAAAGATGGAGAGGGAGGGAGACTACGGGCATGCTAGGGCCCTTTAGCCACTGCAAACTAGATGCACGCACCGCTTTGGCTTACGTAGGTACTGGGGATTTGAACATGGGTCTTTAGGCTCTGGAGGCAACTGCCTTAACTACTGAGCCATCTCTTCAGCCCCTGAGAAATCTTAAGTTTAACAATTCTATCAGCCTGACTCTGGAAAAAACACAACAAAGTGTCATAAGAGAAAGACTAAAGATGAGCAAAGAAAACTTCAAAACAAAGGCACTATTAAGTAATAAATAAATAAAGGCTGGAGCATGGTGGTGTATGCCTCTAATCCCAGCACTCCAGAAGCAGATCACTGAGCTGAGGCCAGCCTGGGACTAGGGTGAGCTCCAGGTCAGCCTGGACTAGAGTGAGACCCACCTCGAAAAACCCAAGGGGGTGGGGGAAACCTTGATCTCCATTCTGTAAACATCTGGCCATAAAATACTCAGGACTATTTACACTTTCCTAGAAAATAAGACCCAACTTTTGTGTAAGGCTTCCTGTAGCCCCAGAGTAACATGGTCAGGCTGCAGGGACAGTGTTACGCTTCAAAGCTGGGCAGTAACTCTGCCTCACAACAAACAAGACTGTTCTCATTGTCCAACTGCCTTAAGTTAAAATGGTCCCCCTCATTGAAAAAGAGAACAGGGCTGTTGAGAGATGGCTTAGTGGTTAAAAGAGTTTCCCTGCAGAGCCTGAAGGCCCAGGTTCAATTCCCCAGTACCCACGTAAAGCCAGGAGCATAAAGTGGCAGAAGCATCAGGAGGCCCTGCTGAGCCCATTCTCTTCTCCTCCTGTCTGTTAAAAAAAAAAAAAAAAGCAGACTTCATTCACAAAAACAAGTACAGAGCATGAACCCTTTCATAAAAATTTACAGGACAGGGCTGGAGAGATGGCTCAGCGATTAAGGCACTTGCCTCCAGTGCCTAAGGCCCCTGGTTCAATTCCCCAGGACCCACATAAGAAGCCAGACCTACAAGGAGGTGGCCCTGGTGCATTTTCTCTCTCTCTCTCTCTCTCTCTCTCTCTCTCCTTGAAAATGAGTAAATAAAATATTAAAAAAAATTTACAGGACATCGGGACATTCTAGAATCTAGACACATGCTCTTTGCTTAAGGAGCATAGTGTAGAGTAAAAACTACAACTTCTATGCATGCTGATTCATGAACAAAGATTCAGAGACATGTTCATTTATTTTTGTGATTTCTTTAAAGGAGGGAGCATTGATGATGTTTTCTTATCTGAATTTTATACTTATTAAAAACATTGTTTTTAATGGTATCTGCTAGAAAACCACTTCATAAAAATAAATCTTAATTTAAATTTTATGATTAAAGACGTATAGCTTAAAGATCAAAGCTATGTGTCAGGCAGTGAGATGCTTCATATATAAAAATTTCTTTTGAAATGCGAATCATTTAAGGTGGGCTAGGGAAATGGCTCAGCAGTTAAAAGGTGCTTGCTTGCTTGCCTGGGTTTGATTCCCTAGCACTCGGGTAAAGCCTCATACACAAAGCCTCTGGGTCCCTTCACAGTGGCAGGAGGCCCTGGCGTGCACAGGCTCGCTTGTTCTCTCCCTCTCTCTCACACCAATAAGATTCACGATGCATTACTTTCCATAAGCAGTTTTGAAGTCTTGGTGAGAAGGCATCTGCTAACACCTTGTTCTCACACTGAGAGCAGGTCTCTTCGTTTGGTACTGTCCTTCACTGTTACCTGGTGACGCTGGTCCGCTGAGGAGAAATGCAGGTGGCTGTGCATCTGACCCACAGCCTGGATCTGTCTGCTGAAAAGTAGCTTCTAAATGTCTTCTCTTCTGCATGCGCTTATACTCCTGCTTTATGTTGTACAGAATTTGTTCTAAAAGAAAAAAGTCAAGTTTGGGAAGATATAAAACTTCAAGTAACAAACAGCTGATGTCTGTGAGCAACTCCCACCAGCACCCTCAGAGCATGTACAGACCACCTGGAATTCGGATAATCAATAGTTGTTGAGCACTAACTCACAAAAATAAATCTTGAGATTTCCACTCAAAGTACTGTTCAGGAAACCTGTGACTAACACTCATCTTACAACAAACTGACCTCTATGGAACTATAAGCCCATACATAAAGGAGGATTATGGCTACTCAATCAAGCACATGCCACTGATCACAGGTTTAACATGACAAAGATAAGAAGGAAAATGTCATCTAATGGTCTTCCAACAGTAAGAGCCATGCATTCGGAGTCTCGGGATGGAGAGAAGCCATGAGAGCCATGGTCCAGGAAAAGGTCTTAATTCATGAGAACTGCTACCCACAATGCAATGGCCTTTACCTACAGCCACTGAAACAAGCATGCAACGATCTCTAGCACCTCCCTTAAGCCAGTATGATTCACTTTAGACCTCACATCAGAAACTGCCTGTGCGAGGCTCCTAGTCTCCCCTCCGGACCTTCTCATTACCTCTTTAGTTCCCACATTAGCTTATGCATGTGACACCTCAAGTTTACTAATCCCAATCAAATGCAAAGTGAAGCAAAAATGAAAAGGCAAGGCTGGAGAGATGGCTCAATGGTCAAGGTGCTTGCCTGCAAAACCTAGCAACCAGGGTTCAATTCCCAGTACCCATGTAAAACCAAATGCACAAAGTGGACCTGGTGCACCCATATTCGTTCTTTTTCTCTCCCCCCTTGCAAATAAGTAAATAAAATATTTTTAAAAATGAAAAGGCAACAGGCACTACAAAATTCACAACTATAGTGAGCATTCGCATGGAGACTCACACAGTGAGTCAGTCCTTTTGAAAAAGGTAACTGGTAGTTTCCGCACTTACTCTTATCCCCCTTCCTCACTTCCCTAGGAAAGCACTCAGGCTCTGGGGAAGGGGAATGACACACAAGACTAGGCTCCCTCAAATGTTGTAGATGCTTCTGATTTCATTATTTTTTTTTCTCTCTCTCTCTCTCTGTATCTCTCTCTCTGTATCTCTCCAGGAATCACCAGGTCTTTAGGGTTGGATTGGGACTATTCAACCTTGCAAATTGAGAAGCTACCTGAATCTCAGCTTCTGTAGCAGGCAAACATTGTTAAGAATGCCTAACCCACATCATGGAAGCCATGTAACAAATCCCTTTTGTAATATATGTTTAGTACATATTCATTCTATGATTCTCCTTTAGAGAGCCAATCTTGATAAATATACTTGGATAGAAATAGGTTTTCTGGTATTCACCAGAGTTATCCAATGAATCTACACAGCATTCTGTAACCAACCAGAAAAAGCACAATTACCAACATTAAAAGATTTTAAGTTAATGATGCTCTGATCTCAGACAGCATCACTACATTCTGTTCAAAACTACCAGTATGGGGCTGGAGAAATTGCTTAGTGGTTAAGGTGTTTGCCTGCAAAGCAGAAGGACCCTAGTCCGATCCCCCAGATACACAAGGTGGTTGATGTCTGGAGGTCATTTGCAGTGGCTGGAGGCCCTGGTGCTCGCTCCTCCCCCTCCCCCTCTGCCTGCCTTTCTCATTCTCTCTAAATTAACAAATAAAATATTTTTTAAATACCAGTATGTTTTTAAAGTGTTGATCCAAGCATGGAAATATTTATTCACAATCAGAAACTTCAGAATGGGGGCTGGGGAAATGGCTCAGCAGTTAAAGGCACTAGCTTGCAAAGCCTGACAGCCCAGGTTCAAAGCCAGATGCACAAAGTGGTACATGTGTCTGGAGTTCATTTACAGTGACAATAGGCCCTAGTGTGTCCATTCTCTCATATATATAATATGAAAAATGTAAAAGAATACTTGTAACAAAACAAATTCAGTGTTAAAGCAATACTTTTTTTTCAGCTTAGTTTGGCTAAACCCTGATGCCAACTGGTAACAGACATCATTAATAAGCTAAAGAATTTTAAGGTATAATTTATAAATACTATTTACCAATATAAATGTATAAATTCTGTGAATTCCCATGGGCAGTTTGGGAATCACAACCTTCATCATCCCAAAAAGTTCTCATGTTTCTTCCATTATCCACGTGTACACACACACACACACACACACACACACACATATATCCTCCATTAGCCAATATATCTGTTACTACATTTGGCCCCCTGCACACTATGGATTCAACCAACCACAGAGCAAAAATCAAAAAAAAAAAAATTTTTTTTTTCCGTTTTGTTTTTCGAGGTATGGTCTCACTCTATCTCAGGCTGACCTGGAATTCACTATGTAGTCTCAGGGTGGCCTTGAACTCATGGTGATCCTCCTACCTCTGCCTCCCCGAGTGCTGGCATTAAAGGCATATGCCACCACACCCAACGCAAAAATATTTTAAAATATTGCACCTGTACTTTGTAGATACATGTTTCTTGTTATAACTATTTACACAGCACTCACATTGTACAAAATGTGCTCAAGATCCATGTGTGCTGCACACATCCTGTTACTGACTAGCAATACACAAGCCATTATCTGTTCTCCTGTTAACAGACATTTGTTTGGACTGGTTCCAGTTTGGGGCTATTATGCATATTCTAGTCTCTGTGGGGGGAGACATAATTTCACCTCTCTTGAGTAATACCTAGGTGTGGGATTTACACTACATAATTACATGGTAAGTGAACAATCTTACTTTGTAAAGTCCTAAAAGTGATTTTTCTCACTAACATTCCTGCAGACATAACCGTATTAGAGTTCCGCCTGCTCCAGATCTTTGCCAACACTTGATATTGTCAGTTACAGAGCCCAAGAAAGTTTAATGCTTTTAACATTCAATAGGATGCAACGATGTCACTAAGCCCCACTCTGCCCTCAAATGCTTGGATACTGTTAACAGGTGATCAATGCTATGTGGTCAAAGGTCTAATTTAGGAAATCTCAGCAGCACAGGTCACAAACCACTAACCTTACAAGCCTCAAAGTTCAACTTCTCTCAGTTGGGAAGTGTAAGCATTTTTGAAGTAACCCAGTACAATCCCCCAGGTCCAGTTATTATATAATATTCTGACTGAAGCTGCCCCCCCAGCTTTATCAAGGCCACCCATGTCAGTAAAGTTTCTACTTCGAGAAGCCACCTTTTATCAAACTAACAAGTCTATGAACATTTACATATTACAAGTATTTTATTCCAAGAATATGCATTGTCAACATTGTGTTGCCAATACAATTTACAGTTCATTAAGAAACCACAGGGGCTGGAGATGGTTCAGTGGTTAAGGCACTTGCCTACAAAGCCCAAGGACCTGGGTTTGATTCTCCAGTACTCACATAAAGCCAGATATGCAAAGTGGCACATGCATCTGGAGTTCCTTTGCAGTGGCTGGAAGCCCTGGTGCACCTATTCTCTATCTGTGCGCTTCTCCCTCTCTTAATTTTTTTTTTAAAAAAGAAACCACAAAATTTCATTTGCACATTATCCCTTGCATATTTCAGTTTTAACTGTGTAACTTTTATGAAACTTAGACTGAATTTAAAGGTTTTAGAGCAAAATATTTTGTTACCTTCTTAGCAAGCTACATCACGACTGTTTGTCCCTTTTTGTAAATCCGCAAAGCTGCATTCCTCCTTTTTACCATAAAATGCAGCTCAGAGCTGGGCGTGGTGGAGCACGCCTTTAATCCCAGCACTCGGGAGACAGAGGTAGGAGGATTGCCGTGAGTTCAAGGCCACCCTGAGACTACATAGTGAATTCCAGGTCAGCCTGGACTAGAGCGAGACCCTACCTCGGAAAAAAAAAATGCAGCTCAGTGAACGCAGCCCTGACTCTCAGTGATAATAAGATTTCCCTCACCAAACCTATGCTAAAGACAGATAAGGCGAATATGAACAGAAATGACCTTGGTTTTTAGTTTCTAGTGATAAATCCTGGACACAATTAACAATGTCACAAATGGAGAAAAGCTGCAGGATTTTGAAACAGCATAAAGGTGGGGCTGAGGAAGAGGAATGTCAAAGTATCTTCCTAGGGTATGTAAGTTCTAAAGGTCCAATTTGTGAAATCAAGCTTTTGTTTCAGGCCCATTAAAGTTTTAATTTTCCTATAGGATCAAATACTTAAGGTCTGTGAGTGGTTTTAAAAGGGCCAACTTTTAAAATCATGTTCTATTCATTACTTCTCTAGAGTTATCTGAAACATGAAATGGGCATATACCTAGATAAAAATAAGAAGAAAGAAATCTTGAAAGTTCACCTTTTCTAGATATGAACACAGATGAGATGGAAACCTGTGCACAATTAAATAAGAAAAAACTTGTACTAGCCAGTAAGACGGAAAACTAACACACTGTTCTGAATCAAGACCAGGACAGTGCGGCTCTCAACTACAGAGAATGCCCTGCCTATTCCAGGTTCACACACACCCCTAGATCGCTATGAAGACCTATCCTTGTCTGGAAACTAAACAGTTTACACAGCCAGGACAAAACTCTTCTGGAGGTAGGAGGTAGAATGAACCGATGCCTTTAAATTCACTTTAAAATTCCTGGTTTATCAAAGGGAAGAGGAACCAAAGCCTCACACCAGATAGTCAAGACCAGCTTGTCTTAACCATCAGACCAGCATGGCCTCAGTAAGGTAACGCCATCATCAACATTCAGGTGTTATCTAGTTGAACTTCTGAGTTTATGTTCTGTAACATTCATTTACTGCATAAACATTCCTGTATCCTCCTACCAAAGAAAAAAATAGCTATCATCCCAGCAAAGTCAAATTCCATTCTTTTTAGCCAATAATTAATGAAACGAATGACTTATTTGTTAAACCCTGCAGGAAGATAGACATTTTACAAACTAACTGCAGCTCCCACAGCCCTCAAAGCAGCAGTAGGTCTTCCTGCCACCTAAGCAGAGTCCTAGTTCCCAGTCCACTAAAAGGAGGGAGTTAACCCTGCTTTGTTCTACAGCGCCTTGCTGTTCATCATTATCTTCTCAAGCTAGGAAAATACAGTTACTAATAGAGAGGGGAAAAAGCAGCAATAAATAATGGAAAGGGGAAACAAAGCACAGAATGTACATGCTAAAAAGACCATTGGGTTCTATCTGGTTCTGAACAAAGATCCAGCTCACCACACCCTGAAGACCACTCATGTTGAGGACCTGGGTTTCCATGAGCTGCTAAGTGCTCCAGTAAAGGAACAAAATCTGACTGAAGTGATACAGGGTCCTTCCTCATGGAGGAAGGAATGAAGGCTGTGCAGAGCCCAGAAGGGAGTCACAGAGAACAGACTTTTTGAAGATGGTTGTTGTAGTCAGCTTTCTAGTTGCTGCACAGAAAGAACCCAAGCAAAAGCGGCTTGGGAAGAAATGGGTTTATTAGGCTTATGGACTCCAGGGGAGACTCCACCTTGGCAAGGAAAACGATGGCATGAGCAGAGAGGATGAACATCACTTCCATCACAGCACTGCAAACAGCGGCAGGAAGGTGTGCCAAACACTGGCAAGGGGGAGCTGGCTTATAACCCCCATGAGCCCGCCCCCAACAACACAGCTCCAGCGAGGTTGTAAAACCCAAACTGCCATCAGCTGAGGATCAATTATTCAAAACACATTCATTTGTTTATGGGGGACCCCTGGATCAAACCATGACAATGGCCCAATCAATGAAATACAAATCAATCTTTCATCAATTTGTCAGGCACCCTACTCCCCAATCTAAAATTTTGCAAATGGGTAATTCACAAACTAAATCAAGCCCTGTCTGGTGTGAATGTGGGTTCACCACACTGCCTCATTGATCCCCTTCTAGCTAGGCTGTCCCTCACCCAGGAAGTACTGACTGGAAGCCTACAGACACCTTTGTTAATCCATGCAAACATCTGAAGAGATGGCATGAGATGACCCCAACATTTTAGAGTAGAAAGAGGAACAAGTTTATCACTGTGAGCCTACTATCAAGTACCATGTCAAATAAGCGACAATGGGACTTCCTGCTGACAGTGAACACACACCCGACCCTAGGACCAGTGCTACCATCTACACTCCCTGCTCCATCACTACACCAAGCACCCACAAGTTACCATATACCACAGAGAGGAAAGCTAATGTTTAAAAATTAGGATGCCAAAATAAGGATACTATCGCACTGAAACTTCAAAAAAGTGTGATTTATGAAGAGAATAAAGCATAATTTTCATTTATCTAACTAGCATATTGATCACGGACTGTAAAACGAGATATAAGAAATCTTCCTCTTATAAGGGATGGCTCATGAGTCTGTCACTAAATCACCTCAGTGTCCAAGAAGAGTGCTCTGTTGTTGAAGAATCCTTCTAAATCTGTAGGTCAACACCTTGGGCCCTTGATGGTTGCTACAGTGAATCCCAGGTTCCCATATCCTGTCACAGCAACCCGTATCTATACCTTTCCCCCAATCACACCACTTAGAAAATAAGGCGTGGAAACTTAAAATTAAATCAAATTTGAAAGATTTAATAAAGATTACAATTTTAATAAAATCACAGTGTTCAACATTAGTGATTAATATCTCAAGATAATCAGGCTATGACATTTCTGACAGACAAGAGGAAAAACCAAACGCTATATACTCCAAAATAAATGAAAGTCTATTGTGAGCTACTTTTCTAGGGCTTGGTTAAATATCATGACTACTCTCTTTGAAAGAACGCTCACAAAAGATTAAGAACCTATTAGACTACAAAATTCTGATCAGAGTGTCTAAGCATCAAAGCTGACAGGGAATGTTATCTACAAGGACTCCCTCCCCAGTGCGGTCTAGTATCACTTCAGCACACAAAGAATATGCCACAGGCTAAATTTTCCAATTCTTTTAGAAATTAAAGATCAGAACTTCATAATACAAAATACGTCCCCAAATTCTTTAACATGAGTGCTTCTTCAAATAAGTAAATCACTGGTAATGATGAGACTATTTAAAGTATTAAAATGGAGGCTAGCACTTGCTTGCAAAGCCTGCCAGCTTGGGATGCAATTCTCCAGCACCCATGTAAAGCTGAATGCACAAAGTGGCACATTCGTCTGGAGTTCGTTTGAAGCAGCAACAGCAGCAAGAGGACCTGGAGTGGTCATATACTCTAGATGGATGTTTTTAAAAACTTAATATTAAAATGAGTCTGCTGATGGTGATGCACACCTTTAATCCCAGCACTTGGGATAGGAGGATCGCCATGAGTTTGAGGCTACCCTGAGACTACATAGTAAAATCCAGATCAGCCTGGGCTAGAGGGAGGAAAAACAAAAAAGTTAAAATGCAGTTAGTCCACATTTATCATCAGAAGATGGCGGATTAAGAAGTTACACTGTACAGTCTTTTAGCTTGTTACACTCATAAATTACATCTATCGTAAAATATTTTTATAACTATGTTGTCTAAAATGTTACAAAACTAAGGGAGAAAACTGTAATTACATTTCCCCACCTTCAGCACTTCTAATAAACTTGGCAAATGCCAAGACCTTAATAGCAAATAATTCAATATTTGAAACCTTAACATGAATAACAAGTAGGGCAAATGAGATTTGGTCTGAGGCTTTAGGGACCTCACTGGTAACAGTCACTGCTGAGAGACTGTAGTCAAAGCTCAGCTCTGAAGTGTGCACCAAGTTGAGATAAGCAGAATTCTATAATTTGCTATACATGGTGGGTGCCAGGTTGGTTCATATACTTGAGTATTTCCCTTAATTTATACCTCTCTAAAATCAGTAGTCTTATTAAAGGCAAGAAATTCACCAAAGTTTCACTTGCACACAGAGAACAGGTTGCGGATTCTCAGTACTGGACAGTGTTTAAACACAAGAATCACAAAATGCTGATTCACTCAGTTACTTGAAGGTACCCACCCCAATGCCATTCATTATCTAGCTTCATGGACCAACTACAGACAGTTCCCTTCATCATTACTTTACAGTCTGCTAAGTTTACTTCCAAATGGTAAAAAGATACTCAAAACTAGGCACTGTTAATGAATCGTATTTTCAATCTTTCAAAGCCTTTTCTACCCTGCTTGGGTCTATCTGAATACTTAGGTAGGAAAAAAACATACTAAGTAACATATGGTGTAATTTGTTTTCCCCATAAAGCTCTCCAAAGACAGAAGACACTGTTCACCTTTACATCTCAGGTTCTGCCTTTATGGCAACCACAACTTCTAACATGCATAGTGGAAGGGAAGGGGCTGGCTACTAGCTATAGCCAGCTTGCCTCTGGACTCAACTTGGGCTCCATTTCCACCTTTCAAAAGCAAAGAACACAAGAACTCAAAATACTGAATACAGCTACACTGCACTATTTTTGAATGGCATAAACTTGCTGGTTTTTCTTTTTTTTAACTCAGGAGCACATTCATACTAGGCAAGTACTCCTCCATTGAAGCAACACCCCAACATCCCAGCTTTTGGGATTTATAGCACTAAAATAACTGAATATACGCATCCTTAAAGGTTTAAATCCACAGTACAAGGACCAGCAAAAGTTTTCAATTTGACAAATCCATTCAGAAACTAACAGTAAAGCTGTGCGTGGTGGCGCACGCTTTTAATCCCAGCACTCAGGAGGCAGAGGTAGGAGGATTGCCGAGAGTTCAAGGCCACCCTGACACTACATAGTGAATTCCAGGTCAGCCTGGGCTAGAGCGAGACCCTACCTCGAAAAACCAAAAAAGAAAGAAACTAACAGTAATTTTAACAGCTGCCTAAATAACCACAAAAACATTTTTAAAAAATACAACTGGCTCAATAAAGTGACATCTGAAGAGAAACACTGTCTGCTCTAATACCCTGCAGTTGTTTGTCCAGAACCACTTCTATTTCACTTCTACCAGGCCAGCTGGTGTGGCCTTTGCAGGCATGTGTCTATGTCTAGTGAATATCTAAGCTCTCCTCCTCATTCACAAGCTGTAGTTTCCATTTTTAATGGCAAGTTTCCAGCAATTACAATGAGTTCTTACAAAGGAATTTAACTCTTCATCCAACTCAGTTCCCAAAGCAAACTAGAACAATGGTACCAAAACACCAGTGTGCATTAATGTTGACCAGCAAACTGAAAAGATACATCCACAGAAGGCTGACATCTTGGCCAGACCAGTAAGTGACAGTAAGCGAATGGGCTGGACCTGACAGCCCCACCCTAGACTACACTTCTGAATAGTAATTTGGGTACCCCCAAAACCATGTTGAGGGATATGATGTTGAAATGGGACACTAAACCAGCCAATGTGAACTAGCATAATAAAAGGTCCAGGTCCCTAGAGTAAGAAAGCAAGCTAGACTTCCTTCAGCTCAACTAGCCCTTTCCCCAGAACTAAACTGCCACAATCTGAAAGATATTGAGAAGTCGCTAAATCAAACCTTGGAATCACCTTCCAGGAACATCTAAAGTAACAGCAGGTGTTTAAAACACATGTCCAAGTTCCTGTCGCTACAAATAAGCCCCACCAAAACTTCTGCCACACCAGCAGCAGAAAAGGAGGAAGGGGCCAGCAGAGGAAGACAGACATGTGTGCCATGAAGAACAGTTCCCTAGTTCTCACTGGTAATATTCAACTTTTATTTGTACTCACATTCCAGTCAATATCAGTGTAATAAGCCACTGCCCACTTCCAACCCTAGTGATTTATTTCAGTTACGGATATATGGATATTCTTTGCTGTAAGGTGTAAGAATTACAATGATTAAAGCAGGATTTTTAAAGGTGCCTGGGAAAATTATTCCCAAGTCTAGGAGAGGAAAACTGGGAAGTTCTCTCAGCCTTCACCACACTCTAGCTGCCATTATGACAACATCATTAGGAAACCTCACAGGAGCATACCAACTGTCACCAACAGTAACCAGTTAAAAATTATAATGAAAAATGTACTTATCAGCAAATTTAAACTTCAATTTTATCTGGTTCCTCAAGTTAACTTTTACATTAATATTTACATCAGGTGAAATCACGACATAATTTTTAGCAGACTCAATGAAAATCACATAGTATGTGACTTTAGGTTTCAAGATATAATCAAACTTTCAATAGCAGATGTCAAAGACACCCTAAAAAACAGAACAGTAGAATTTTGGCAAATGAATGTAAATTTGAATCAACTGGCTTAATGAATAGCAATTAATTTCATCATTTTACTATTATAATTATAGTCCACCTAACTGAAATCCGAGATGAGAAGCCAACTCTGTATTAACTAATGCTCCAAACAGATCAGTGACATGAGAAAGCCACAGAAGGATCTAGATGCTTCAGAAAACCCTGGCACACACAAGGTGTAAGGAGCAGCCAGAAGACATTTGTCATTGTTAGCAAGTTCAAGTGAAGGAATATGAGATAACCCCCTTCTACATATATGTTCAAGACTAATAGCAGAGAGAGATATACTTTAACTCACAAACCTAATTCTACTCACTGCCTTCAGTGAAATGCATTGGTTACATCTATTTTGATGTGACCTCATTAGTAGTAGATTCCATGACACCATTTCCATATGCAAAGATACCATTCCACTAAAACGAGGAGAGATAAAACGTCTACCACAGGGCTGGAGAGCTGGTTCAGCGGTCAAGGCACTTGCCTCTAGTGCCTAAAGACCAGGGTTCAATTCCCCAGGACCCACATAAACCAGTTCTCTCGTTCTCTCTCTGCTTGAAAATGAATATTTAAAAAAAAAACCCGTCTACCACAAGGAATCTATTCTTGACACATTGTTCTCTTGTTTTTAAGTTATGTCTTTATACATATGAGTTTAGGTATGTATGGTCATTAAAAATTCTGAAAATGCTTAAGTTAAAGCAACTACTTAAGACAAGAATGGGCGATTGAGAATCACCCCATGGATTTGGGAAAGGATGTTTTCAAATGAACATTAAAAAACCCCACTGGTACAGATGATCCCACATGGAAGTTAGTAAATGTAGACGTATATAGCTCCCATCTTTAAAAAAAAAAAAAAAGCAAGAAAAAGACATTTAAAATCACGCTAACCAATGCTCTTTTGTGTGATGCCACCAAAAGGCTTCGCATGCCACATCTATGCACAAAGCAAAAGGACCGGCACACTTCAAGTCCACAAACGCTTGCCCTTGGACTGTGCCAGGGGCAAGCGAAGCTGTCAAAGAAGAGGGCACGACACCTAGGCAGACGCCAGCTGCACCAAGCAGCCAAAAGGCGAAATTTCCCACAGTCAACTTTCGGGAAAGGTTCCAAGTCGGGTTCGAAGTTCCTCACAATGTCGGGCTGATTTCCTTATTCTCAAGAATGGGTTCTTTTCTCCCGATACACTTCGTTTTCCAGTGCAAGCACTTAGTGCCAGTGGGAAGCACAGGTTCCTTTCCAATAAAAAGCAGCTCCCGATGGGTTTCTTTTGGGGTCCCGAGGCCGCGCGCGCGGTCAGGTTACAGCCCCGGGGAAGAGCCTTTTCTTTGTTGTGGACCCTGCCTGCCAGGGAGACAGGTCCTGACTCAGCCGAGGCGGCGTGCTCTGCTCGCGGGTGATTAATGACAGGCCTCGATCGCGCCCCGGTGACACCGATCCCCACCCACCCACCCACCCCGCGGCCCGCGGGTGGAGGGACTGCCCGGCGCTGCTCCCCACCGCCCCCGGTCCCCAATCGATCGGGATCCAAGCGGGCCGAGCGAGGGGCACCTCCCCCCCCCGTGCCCGGGAGACGCCGCCCCCGTCCCGGGGTCCCCGGCCCACCTGTGGTAAGGCGGGAGGACACATCTCCGAAGGGGGACGGCTCCATGCGGAGGTACTTCTGGGGCGAGGCGGCGGCGGCCGAGGCGGAGGCGGTGGCCGCGGCTGCGGAAGCCGGGGAGGAGGCGGCCGAGGCGGGCGCCGACAATGGCGCACATCGCCGGCGCTTCGGGGACGCCGGGCTCAGCAGCGGGTCGAAATC
>PVHP010006313.1:0-61054 GCA_004024765.1 Zapus hudsonius | reverse complement strand
TAACACATGAAACATGCAGAGAAGATGGAAGATGGGGATTGGTGGAAGTTAACTTAAGGCACACCCACTATGTACAGGCAGGGTGTACATAGGATATGAGTGTGCCTGCTGGGGCCTCAGAGTTCCATATGCAGATGGTTTGAAAGCCTGTCAGGCATGTTAGTGTGTCACCATGGTTGGCTCAAGGATGACGACTCTCCTTTCACTTTACTAATAACTCAAGATACTGAATCTGAATTAATTTTTCCCAGGAGCATTCTGTGGTCTGATTTTATGCCTGCACATTAGCAATAGGGGATCCACTTTATAAATAATTCTAAGATGCAATATTATAATGATAGCAATATGAGAACTTGGTGTGTCTGGAGAGCAACAGAGCCTTTCTCGGCTCCTGGTTGGGCCATCTCCAGGAGTGAGGGTGCCACATGATCACGGGCATGCAGAACTTCCCCTGAGTTGTTGGTCTCTACATTGTTGTCTTATGACTTCAATGAATGAACTCCACAGACCATCAAAGGTGAAGTTTAAGAAAGATATTATTCTAGAGATAAAGAGAAGGAAAGAAAGGAGAATTCTTGGTTCCTAGAGATTAGAAGAAAACAGTAAGCAGAAAACTCCTGAGTGGAATGGTCCCAAGCTATACACATGCATCTGTTGACTCTGAGAATTCACTAGATGGGACTGCACTGGGTGGCCCTCACCCATGCTATGCATACAGACATTTCTTGGAAGTGGGCAATCATCCAGAAAAGAAAGAGAAGTAGAAGAAGAAAAAAAATTCCCTTTACATGCCCAAGAGTATTTCCTACTTTTATCCAAGGTAAAAACTGTTCACTTTGGGGGCCCTGGTACCCTGGGCTGCCTAGCCAATTTCTCTCTACTTTTCTTCATGAATAGAATCTGAACACAATGTGGAGAAAGGATGAGGCAGATGACAGAGCTCTTGAGGAACACAGGTAACAATTTACGAGAGAGAATTTAAGAGCGGTGATAATAGAAATATTGCTTAGGATTCTCGCTACATTGAAATTTGAGCATCAGTGCACCTACATTCCATTACAACCAATTCACCTATAAATAAAACTGATTTTCTTGGTGTAAAAGGCTAGATTAAGATTGTTCGGAAATATGCCCTGAAATCAAAGATATTACTTTGTCACATAATTGAACAATACAAAAATAAGTCACTCTACTTTATGTGTGTGATAAGTAGAAACATGTCAGTCCTTAAGAGGATTAAAAAAAAGTCCAAGAAAACAAAGCTCATTTTGTTGGTTGGGGAACATTTTGATGCCAAAAGACACTTTGTACTCCAACCAGTTCTCAATATAAGTATCATAGGATAATCTGGAGGGAAAGGAAAATAAAGGCAACTTCTGCCTGGAACAATGGTTCTCTCTTGGATCCTCTGTGCTGGAAGCAGCAAAATGCCTGCTGTAGCTCACATAGCTGATTTGCATATGAAAAGAACATATTTTGTTCCAATCTTTCTTGTCAGTACCAGAAACCAGAAGACTTCCTATTCCCGAACAGTCCCCTGTCCCCTTGGCTTCTGCTAGAAGCCTACGTTATTCCTTAGAAAATCCTATTTTGTCTTGTTTTCCTGAATATTACCTAGCTGGCTAAGATTCCATCCTCCAGCAATTGAGCGCAAAACAAGTCTGTACCCGTGTCTCTTCAGATTCTGAAAAATCACATTGTGTGCCTTAGGCGCCCCAACCTGGCCTGGCACCTAAACATTGCATAAAGATTTGGCTCTTTCTGGGATTGGTCCAAGCCCACGCTCCCCTTTGGAAACAGCAGGTGCCTGAAGCCTTCCGAGGGTTCTTTGTAGAGGAACATATGTGCTGCTTCACAAGGGAGGAAAATGTTATTCCAAGGAGGAGAGCAAGTTCCCCTGAATGCTGCAAGAAATACTGCCAAGAAGTTACTGGAAATCTGCAGTGTTAGAACTAGAATAAAAAAGAGGAAGAAGCAACCTGGGGAACAATCATTACCCAAAGTCTTAATCTGCCTTCTCTATGGGCTGTATCATTCCCCAACAGTTACCACTCACACAGAAGCCTATGGGATTCCTGTCTTATTCCAAGAGTTACCACTGATACAGAAGCCAATAGGATTCCTGTCTGATAAGCAAGAATCCTTGGATCCAGCAGGGCCCATGTTTACTGGGAAGGCTGCTTCCCTGATCCACATCAGATTCAAAAGATGAAGCTAGGACAGTTGGTGGACAGTGGCAACACCAGCAGGACACAAGGTGGCTGAGCTCTAACTGAAGCCACAGAGTGTCATGTAGGAGGTACTTGGGAAACTGGAAGAACGAGGAAAGCAGAGCCTGGAATTCTGCCTTGAGGAGAAGGCCGTCCTCCAAGGGACTTTGAGGGCCACCAGTCTGGGCAGGAAGTAGCATGCAGACTGGGAAGCATCTGTCTGAGTGATTGCTCATCCAAAACACTGAGTCATATGTCTGGGTTTCACCAAATCAATACAGGCATTTTTCATATCAGACCAGCTTTCTCAAAACAATGATGCTTAAATTATGTAAAAACACATGTATATGTATGTGTGTGTGTGTGCTTGTGAAATTAATGACACTGCTGTCATTCAAGGGGCCAAATATTTTACAATTAAAACACAGGGTCAAAGACATGCAAAAATGATTAGAAAAGAAGGGTAAAAGAAACAAACAAGGAAAATTGATGGTTCTAGAGGATAATTAGCCTTTCATTTTAATGGTCTCCATCTCAATCCTTCATTGTTGGTCAAGTCCTGAAGAGCTTGACGAAGATAACTCCCCATCTTGCTGGAGTCTTTAAACCCCCATGATTATGTGCAAAGGAAAGAAAATCTCAAAACAATTATTAAATAATGGGGCTTTGAGGTGTCAGCTCCCCTGTGGTAAGATGTTGACTCACAGGAAAGAAAGGAGGACCCCCAGCAATATGGCAAAGCCAATAATGACTAATGATCCAGGATACAAGGCAACACCAGAGCAGGAATGTTTAGGTGAGAAAGCAGTTTGAGGGCAAAAATCCTTGAATTATTTGAAGCAAAACTTCCACTTCATCAGTCTGTGGAAACAGTAGAGACCAGACAACTTCAAAGTGAAAGTGTTTGAAGAAAACAAGGAGTATTTTTTTTTTTCAGAATATTTGGGATTTCCAAGGCAAACAGCTCAGGACATCTGAATACAGAATGCTTGAAGCCCAAGTTCACAAAAAAATTCCCAGCAAAGGAAGAGCTCACATTAACCAAATTAAATTTGCAAAACCTCTTTTTTGCCTGTTCCAGGATAGCAGTAGATTAGGTGAGATAAAATTCTGTTGGGCCAGGCATGCTGTCACACACCTGCAATGTATAATCGGAGCACTTTGAGGTTTTATGCAGGAGGACTGGGACTTCAGGATCAATTTGGGCTATATAGTAAGTCCCTGTATAAATAAAATAACACAAACAAGACAAAAAAGAGTAAGAGGTGCCTTCGGTTTAGAGCATGTGGAATTTCTCACTTCCTTTGCATTATAAACAGCCAAAAGTTCAAGGTCATAGATTTCAGTCTGACTATATGCCTGTGAACTATTTTTAATGATGCTTTATTATCCTCATCTGAAGAGGAATAATTATTTTTATTCTCACTGAATGTCTGTGACGATCCAATTAGATAAACTGTGGGGGGGGAATTATGTTCTAAAATTTTAATATATACAATATACTTTTAACCTTCATATTCTTAGCTCAAACATCCTGGGAAAACAGGATCTATTATTCATAACTCACAGATAAGGAATTAAGAGTCTCAGAGAGAATAAAGGATTAACACCAAATAATAATTAGACTAATACCACAAAGTGACCCCTCAAATACTTGTTCCCATTCTTAGTGCTTTAGGTAAACTGCCTCATTTAATCTGAAAAGCAACAGTGATGGAAATATATTTCAGTCACAGGGTCAGCCAGTGGCAGAAGTAGGATCCTACAGAGAGTTCTGCTCTGAAACACAGCCCTGTCACTTCTTCCCCAAGGGTGAGGTGATGGTTAGGTTTTGTTGTCAACTTGGATCTTCTTAATTATCTTGGGTGGGTCTCAGAGAATGTTTACAGGAAGGCATCCTCTCAGCAAGGGGCAGGATGTAAAGAAGCTCAAAGAAGCTGCAAGTAAACATCCTTTCCTATGTGGCAGTGCAGGAAGGAAATTCCAGAGACTCAGGAAGCCATTAATTCTGGGACAGGGTTGCAAGACCCCACCCTTAGCCTATATAAAGGAGAAGAAACTCTCTTTGGCTCCTGCCTGTTTGCTGTCCTGTGTGTGTGGTATAGGTGATGGGTTTTTCTCTCTGCTCGGACCTGTGAAAGGGAGCCAACCTCTTTCACTGTTATGGAACTTCCCCTCAATCTGTAGTTTCAATAAATACTTTCCTCCCCCAAATTGGCCTGGTTTGAAGATTCATCCCAGCAGCTTGTGGCTGACTATGACAGGTGATATGCTTCAGGTTCAAATGCAAGGTGAAATCTTCTTATCAATCTATCTCTGTGAGCTCACTTGCTTATTTTTCTTCCTTACCATTTGTATGAGTGGGTTAGTGAGAGATTTCAGCAGAGAAACTGTTTGCTTCCAAGGCTGCCATCATTTGGGGATCTCAAAGGAACTTTGTGAAGAATTTTGAGCATCAGCTCTGACACAGGTAATTCAGATATTCAGAACTGTCAGATGTATTTCAGCTTTAGGACAAATTTGCTGAGCTCAGCCTGTAACTGATTCTCTTTGTCCGTTTTCTCTATAAGAACCCTAAAGCCAGTAACACTCTATCCCTCCTAAACAGAGTGGTAACAATGAAATATGAATGGTTAAGTAACTGCATTTGTTAATGTTTTTGTTGGGTGTATACAATGTGTGTATATGTGTGTGCATGTTCATGTGTAAGTGAGCACAGGTGCCCTGATGCATCTGTGGAAGTCAGAGGACAACCCTGGGTGTCAGTCCTCACCTTCCACCTTGTTTGAGGCAGCTTCATCTGTTGTTCACTACTGTACTCACAAGTCTCGATGGCCTGCCAGATTCCAGGGATTAGCCTGTCTCCACTTCCCACCTTGCTATAAAAGGGCTGAGATAATAGAGGCTTGTGCTAGTGTTTCTGGCTTTGAATGGGTTTTGGGGATCCAAACTCTGCTGGAATGGCAAACTCTTTATTGACTAGTGATCTTCCAAGCCCTCGTTCAATTTTTTATGAATTATTATTTTGCAAATAAATGGTGGTGATAATCATAAAACAGTTTCAAGTGCACCTGAATATATAGCACCTTGTGCTATGACAAAATGCTTGAGGATTGGATTTGCATATGCAGTCAGCTCATGGGACTTTGGAAAATGTTAAAATTGGGTCGTGCATGTTTCTAGGTGACAGCTTCATGGGAGTAAACAAAGTGTCATGTTCCCTATTGTATAGTCTTTATATTGTACTGGAAGAAGTTAAAAAATGACAACCGTCTTAAAAAGGATCATCAAATTGAGACTGTGGAAAACAATGTGTCAAGAGAAGCTTCTGTGAGGAGATGGCCTTTGACAGTGACCTAACGTGTCATGGAACCAGCTGAGGAGAAACAAGGAAGGTAACAAAGCTCAGGCTGTATAAAGTGCAGCATGAAGACCTTGTACTTGATGTTTGTTAGATGGAGTGGTGCTTCCCAAGGACTTCCCAAAGACCCAGGCAGAGTGCTGAAAGATGGTTGTATGCTAAGAACGTGCATGCTGCCGCAGCAGGATTGAGATTCTCAGAGGACAGAGAAATCACACTTATATTTTATAAGATTTCTCTAGCTGATCAGTCATGAGAGGAATGTGTAGGAACAAGAAAAACCACAAGACCCTCAGGGGCCCAGGTAGGAGCTCCCTTGGCTAGCAACTGGATACAGGGTCTTGGTGGAGGAAGAGTGGTGCTCATATCCAGAGTGTGGTGTCCACCCAGGAAGTGCAGAGCTTGATGTGTTTGACGTAAGGTGGGAGAACAAGAAGGGTCACACAGCTCTAGTTTGAGACTTGATTAACTTGTGGGGGAAATGGTGGGGCATTTTACAGAGATGAGCATGCTGGGAAAGCTGAACATTCGGGGGAACATAGAATGCAGTTTCGATGATGGTTTCTCTTCCTTAAGCTGGACATACCTCAAATCAGTGGACACATCCAGTGGTCAGTTAAAAATGAGTAGAACGCTTTGTGGTAAAGTGAAGACAAGTTATGAATATTGAGAGGCTCAGGAGATGATTCATCAGATAAGAGTGTTTTCAGAGCAAGCATGAGGGTATGTGTTCAGCCTCAACACCCACATTCAAAAGCCAGATGTGGTCAGGCATGCCGTAAGCAATTTTAGGATCCAGTCCTAAGGGACAATGGGAGAATCGCTGGTCAGTCTGTCTGACTGAAAATAGCAGCTCCAGGTTCAGTGTGAGACTCCTATGGCTCAAGGAAATAGCAGAAAGAGCATTAAGCAAGATGTCAGACATTCTCCTCTGGCCTCACTGTATATGGGATGCCCACATCTGCATACACACTCTACAGACATATCTATAGATAATGTCTATTATTTCCATAACACACACACATACACAAGTTAATTTTTTTGAAAAATACCCATAAATATTATTTTAATGGAATGGTTCTTGAAGTTGTTTGGGATAGTCTTTAATTTGTGCATGGAAACGTAGCTGCTCTTCTGAATTTGGGCTACATTTTGAATTAGGAGTACCTTTCTTGTTGAAAATGGCTGCTGTCACCTTATCAAAACAGTAGGTGCCCTATCCTATCTCACGGGACCCAAATGAAACCTATGAGAAAGTGGCGAGAGAAACAAGAGACCTATTGCCACAGCAAGTCAAGTAACCCATGAAAGGTCAATGGAGGCAGACACCAACGATACCCAACACAACTCAAAGCAGAAGTCCAGAAATACTTAAGATCTCAACAATAAAGCAGTCTTAAAACTCACCCACCATGACTCAGGGACCTGAGTGGATGAGGGGACGGAAAGAACATAGGAACCATGGTGGGGGAGAATATCCAGAGCATACTCCCCCTCAGCAACAACACACAAAGGGGGGACAAACTGGCTACCTCTTGTGTAGTTCATAACCCCGTATCCCATGGACTGATCCAGTATGCCCACCAAGGAGGGTCCCCAGTGGGATGGGGGCAGGGAGGAGGGAAATGGGGATACCATCATAAGACTTGTTCATACAATGTATCTGATTATCGATAATAAAGATTTTAAATTAAAAAAAACAGTTGGTGTCATTAGTGGGGAGACAGGAACAGAAAAAGTAAGAGAACGTGAAGACCTTTGATCGTCTCTTGACCAAATATGACTGCAGGCAAGTCATGCAACCTCCCTGAGTCTCTGTTTCCATGGTAAAGTGAGAATAGTATTACATTTTACAAATACAAAAGGTCCTGTTTTAACTAGGAAGCATTTGGGGAAAGATAGTTCAGTAAAACAGAAAGGCAGAGGGAATCTTTCCTTCCACTCTGCTAGGTGTGTCTCCCCTTCTCCACAGTCTGGGTCTCAGCTGTCCTGGGACACACTTGAATGCCATCTGCTCAACAAAAAAGTTGACTGACTAATTTCAACCACACAGACAACAACATCAGGGAATCTCATACCCCACAACCTCAGTGGCTCTACATTGTATGTGATACAAAAACACTTAATGAACAAAGCCCTGAGGTAGCTCCAATTCCTCAATTACCCATAAGTAGCAACAGCTGCTGCAAACGTGCTCCCTTTCCAGTGACCAGCGCTCTCAGTAATTAGACAATAGAGGGAAGATACTAATTAGGTAAATCACATAGAAAACAGAAATAAAAAGTGTGTTGGCCATGAATGAAAGACACAAATAAAAAGGGTAGAAGTGGAATATTCAAGGGGTTAAAAAAAACCCTTTACAAATAATTTGTTAAGCTCATGTAGAGCAATCAATTTAAGTCTACAGAGTAAACTTGGTCAAAGGCTTCCCTTGATTTGCTCTGGCAGTATATTGCACAGAAAGAAATCTGAGAAGAATATATACATAGTATGCCAAATCAGCTGAGTAAGCTGAGGTAAGTGAAAACCATGGCAGGAGAAGAGAAGGTAAGTCGGGTCTCTCTTAGGTTCTATTGTGTTAACTAATGCCATGGATCCAGGCATCTGCAGACAGTGCCGAGTTGGTATTTCTGGCATCTCATTCAAGTACTAGCCAGGCCAGACCCAGGTTAGCATCTGAGACCAGACAATGTCAGGTACATTCAGGGGGGTATGACTGTAAGCTGGTATATAGATCAATATGCCTCCACCACACAACCTATCTGCTAAGGTGCTCTAATTGGTTCATTTTCTCTCCTTCCAATTAAATCTCTAATTATTTCAGAAGCCCAAACACAATTGTGCAGGTCTTAGATAACCTTTTATTGCTCTTCATCCTCCCATTTCTTTACTTTTAACAACGTTTCACAAAGAACATGGCCTTTGAGGTCAAAATCTAGATGCCTCCATTTTCTCACTCCTGGCATTGTACAAAGGGCTGAACTTACATGCAAAGCAGAACAGGACAAAACACCTTTGGGGCCCATTGTAGGGTCAGAGAGAAAACATCAAAGGTGTGCAGCCTTCTACATGGCATTGAGATGGCATTTAGTAGGTGGTAACGAACGTCATACACAACACATGCAGAGCCAAGACTCTCTGCTCCAAGAAATATTTATTGGCAAAGTATAATATATACACTCAAAGTGAGACTGTGAAGATTTAAAACAAAACAGATGTTATCCAGAGACGTTATGCAGAGTTTCGATGACCACATAGCAAGGTAGTAAGTGACCAACTGAGGACTTGAAGGTGAGGAAGTTAGCTTCACACCCCATGTTTTTACAAAATGCGCAGTCCCAAATGCAAATCCATTTCTCTTAGCTGTTTTTATTTTTGTTATTATATCCTTAGTAAATGATTATTCAGAAAAAAAAATCTCACTGGCATTATTAGGTACCTACTGTCGTCAAAATTGAGACCGTTTAAAGACTCCCTAGGACAATTCTGGCATTTTTTTAAAAGAAATATTTCATTTATTTGCAAATAGGCAGAGAGAGAGGAGAGAGAGAGAGAGAGAGAGAGAGAGAGAGAGAGAGAGAGAGAGAGAGAGAGAGAGAGAGAATGGTTGCACCAGGGACTGTAGCCACTGTAAACGAACTCCAGACATAATGCTCTACTTTGTGCATCTGGCTTTACATGGGTACTGGGGCATCAAACCCAGGTAGCAAGGCATCGAAGGCAAGCACCTTAACCACTGAGAAATCTCTCCTGCCTGGTTCTGGGGTTTCTAAACTCTATACAAGTAGTTGATTGGTAGGACACAATAAACTTACAGAGTCCACTCTATCCAGCCAAGAATGAGCAGAACCTGCCTGAACTATCTAACATAACCCTAAAGCCAGGAAGATATATTTTTATGAGATCTTAATATAACTTACTAGTAAGAAAACATTTAAAGACTATTACTTTAATTTTCAAAACATGGACCTAATAAACACTTGATTATTAAAATTGCAATAGGGTTTCTAGAGCTTTATTTCAAAGTGATGATTGCAAAAGGATTTCTAGAACTTTCATTTCTTTCAGAGTGAGTTTGTGAGCAGTAATAAGGAAATGTAAGTCAGCACTAGATCACTTAGTGTCTCACCTTGGAAAGTGAATTCTAGGATTTTATGTTCTATGTAGCTTTCTATGTCATTTGTCTGAAATTTCACATTCGTTCCTTCTAAATCAAATGAGATCTTGCTCATTCTTCACAACCTGAACACAGTGATATCTCCTCAAAGACGCTGTTTCTAATGCCAGCACTCCGTAATCGTGGCTTGCTCCATATGCTCAGTCATTGGTGCATGCCTTTGTGTGTCCCTGATCACAACGCACCTGACATAATGACAGCTCTATCCGCACCATCTTGTGGAGAGTACTGGTAGGCAGGAATCAATTAGGAGGGGAGACATTCTGGTGGTCAAAGGCAGGAGCTTCAGAGTCACACAAAACTCAACTTGGGGGCTGGAGAGATGGCCCAGGGGTTAAGGCAACTGCCTACAGAGCCTAACAATCAGACTTCAATCCCCCAGTGCCCATGTAAAGCCAGATGCACAAAGGGACACATGTGTATGGTGTTTGTTTGCAGCAGCTAGAGACCCTGGTGTGATAATTCTCTCTCTCTCTCTCTCTCTCTCTCTCTCTCTCGCTCGCTCGCTCGCTCGCTCGCTCTCGCTCTCGCTCTCTCTCTATCTATCTACCTCTGCTTGCAAATAAATAAATATATTAAAACAAACTGAATTTGGCAATGATTCCATCACTCAACTCCTATAAGATCTTTGGAAAGCTAAGATTCTTATCTGTCAAGATAGCTCTGAATCCAAGATTTCTGGGTTCAAATCTTGGGCTCATTACTTCATCTATTCATGTCTAGGTATGCAAAACAAGCATGCTAATTCATTATTCATATTTTATGTGAATTAAATAAATTCGCCCATTTAAATTATTTAGACTACTCCATGACCAGCAGGTAAGCTCTCAATAAGTGATCATTCTTTATATTATTATCTGGGTGAGATATACATGACCTACTCTTTATAAAGAGCTAAGCACACAGTGCTTGCTGGAGCAAAGGCAGCTGACCTGTGATTGATTCAGACTTTGTAGGAAGGATTCGTCACTGTCAACAGAAGACAATGTCTCACATGTGGTTTTAGTGTAAGAAAATGGCCAGTGGTTTATACTGAGGTCACATAATGGAGCGTGTGCAAGACATGTCCAATGCTTCATAGCTGCTTCTATTGCTCTGAAGATATCTCACATCCAACAAGGTGAAGTCATATTTTTATCACTAGATTAAGTATAAAAATACCTTTGTGTGCTGGGTATCCCTTTCAGCTGGCTGGGCATGCTTTTAAAAGCTTCAAATACTAAGTAAGAAGTGTTGAACTTCATCATTCTCCCATTGGAATTTTTAAAATCTTAACTCTATAGTCATTTATAGAGTACATGCCAGCAAGAGCGTCGAAGTGAGAACACAAAAGGAATGTGAGGGCTGGGGAGATGGCTCACTGGAAATATTGTTTGCTGCAATAAGCCTAGGTACCTTAGTCTGGCATCCCAGGACTCACATAAAAGCCAGAAGTCATGGTTGGCTTTCAAAATCCTAGCACTGGCTGTCAGTGAGATAGAATGTGGAAGCGGGTGAATTTTCTAGAAGCTTACAGAGCAGCTAGCCTGGTGAAATCACCACAGTGAAGAACAATAGGAGAGAGGCCTCAGAGCAAGGTCAAAGGCCAGGACTGACAACCATAAAGATGTCCTCTGACCTCCATGAGCATGCTATGGTACGGGGTTACACACCACAAAAGGGGGAGATATAATAAATTGTGCTTCTTAAAATATTTTGAAGAAAGTGTCAAACAATATCTGGACGTATGAATGCAGGTTAACAAAAGCCCCCAGAAACAGTAGAAGCTGTGCCTTTTAGTAGATGAGATTATATTATTGTTGTGTAGCTTGACATTTTAGGCACAATTCTATACAATTTTATACCCAGGCACTGAAAATCAATCATATGTGGGCTTTTTTTTTCCTAACTGGGAGGTTGAAAATATAGTGATTCTCTCTATAAATCCAAAATTGAATGCATGACACAGCAGAGAAAACACTCAGAATCAGCACTTTCCTGGAAAGAGTCTTAACAGCCACACAGAATAATCCCTCCTGATTTACAGCTACTGTGATACTAGAGGAAATGTAGCAAAAGATATCTTGTCATTGTGCCAGGAGATGGTGTGAGATAAGACTGAAATTTAAGCATTCATTTAGAGGACCCTGAGTAGGGGATGGAGTGGCTTTGGACGGCATTCTCCTCTGAGGGAGAGCAGAGCTTCGACAAGCGGACCCTTCTCCTCAGCTATCTAATGACATTACGTTTGGCAGGTGGAGATGACTTGTATTAAAAGACAAGTCAGTTTTTTCTATAAACCTCATGAGATCAAAAATTCTTTGCACGATACCAAATGAACAGGAAGTAAACAAACCAGGAGTCCTATTTGAGAAGAAGGCGGGTTTATCTCCCCTTCTCTTCTAGATGGGAGCTCTACTTTGGATCTTGGATTGCACATGTATTAAAGGGTGGTCCCTTTAAGAGCCTCTAGTGCTATTGGGAGAAGAGGGAATCTGTAAGAGCTGAGGCTTCATGGGAAGGATTTAGGACATTGGAAGCTTACTGGGAAGGGGATATTGGAACTCTCTCTGTCTCTCTCTCTCTGTCTCTCTCTCTCTGTCTCTCTCTGTCTCTGTCTCTCTCTGTCTCTCTCTCTCTCTCTCTCTCTCTCTCTCTCTCTCTCTCTCTCTCTCTCTCTCTCTCTCTCTCTCTCTCTCTCTCTCTCTCTCTCTCTCTCTCTCTCTCTGTTTCTCCCTCATCTTTGTTTCCTGGCAGTGATGTCTTTTACTGACACAGAACCAAAGCAACATGGACGAATGACCACAGATTGAAACATCTTATAGCATAACCCAAAATAAACATTGCTTCTTAAGGTTAATTTCCTGAGGTATTTTGTCACAGTGCTGGAAAACTAGCTGACCTACATGTCTATATTGGGTAAGGCATAATAAAATGTTAATGGTCTTTAGTGTGAATTCTGCCTATGGAATCGTCATCTTTCTCCAAGCACCACACACCTGCAGATGCCCACCTCTGAGTCTAGAATGTGACTCCTCCTTTCCTCTGGGTACTCAAGGCCTGTTTATTCTCTAACAATTACCTTTAATCAGTTCTCACTAGTCCTTCTTATTACCATAATTCTCCATTCCAAAATACTACCTTTTTTTTCCTTAGGGGTCCTAAGGAACAGCTGAGCCCTCAGGGACCTCTGATCGTTTCAGAAGCACTAGTTAGACCTCCAACTACTCTGTGAGCTGACTAGAATTCTACTTCTTCAAATCTACCTGCTTCGTTGTTCCATACATTTAGATTGCTTAGGAAAATCAAACGGGCTGATTATGAAATTTTTATGAGTGCTTTGTAGAGATTTTGGAAAATAGACAAAAGCATAGAAGTAAAACTTCTACCAACTGCTGATAATCATGATTAGACATTTCGGCCTGATTCCTTCAGCCCTGCTCTCTTGTTCATGCATAGAGAGTTGTGGTAGTTCCAATGTAATAGCATAAGTGAATGGCTCCATAGACTCAGTGTTTTATTAAAATTGAGTTTGCAACTTCAGCCCCTAGCAAACAGATTCCTGCCATGGGAGTAGGGGAGGGCACGTCACTGGGGGTGGATCTGATTCCAGCCCAAATGTTGGGAGAGAGGTTTGAGCTTTTGTGGTTTCTGCCTCTGTTTGCATTTGTGGTGCTGGCTGTTGGGTGTTTCTCTCTGCTTGGATTTGTGGAAGTAAACATTTTCTTCTGTCATTGATGGAGTTTTCTCACGACTTTGTAAGCTGAAATAGATCCCATCTTCCCATAAATTGCTTCTGGTTGCATGTTCATCTCAGCAACATGGAGCTGACTACAATAGTTATTTGAATGCCATGTTTGGCATTGTTATCCAGATGTTAAAACTCTTATATTCCTTATGTGATCAAGTATCCCTTTGATGAATAATTTTGAATGGCTGTCTACTAGTCTGTATTAAGGATGGATTCTACAATTCTCTCTCTGCTGCAGTCACCTTTCTAGTTGCTGTGCAGAAAGAGCCCAAGAAAAGCAGCTTGTGGAGGAATGGGTTTATTTGGCTTTTGGACTCGAGGGGAGACTCCATCCTGGCAGGGAAAATGATGGCATGAGCAGAAGTGTGGACATCACCTCTGCCACAGCACTGGAAATAGCGGCAGGAAGGTGTGCCAAACTCTGGCAAGGGGAAGCTGGTTTATAACTCTATAAGCCCGCCCCCAACAACACAGCTCCATCAAGGTTGTAAAATCCAAACTGCCATCAGCTGAGGATCGATTACCCAGAACACATTCATTTGTTTGTGGGGGACACCTGGATCAAGCCATGACACTCTAAAACTGAGCAATATTTGCTGGTCAATCTGAGCTAATAAGAAGGCACAGTGGACTGTGTTTCTTCATCCCTTCGGATTTTCATGTATCAGGAGAAAGCCAAGAGATGAAAGAGAGATACATAACAATGTCAAAAGATGTCTGGTGGGTCACGACCACATCCCAGAGCATGCTGGGATGCATGTTTATATCCCTTATTATTGATTTCCATCTGTGACACTTTAAGCAATGAATGTTGATTTATCAATTTAGAGAAATATGGGCTCTGTTTAATGATGGATATCTCAAATTACTTCTATATTATGTGTTCTAAAATTTATAGTAAAAGAGGTAGGAGGAAAATGCAAAAGGGAAAAACAACTCTGAAAGAAAATTCTTCCACAAGGTAATACCCTATTCTTAAAGTATGTTGTAGCTTCATAGAAGACAGAGTTGTCAGAATCAATCACGAGGTCTCAAGGGCTATAGGTGTAGCTCAGTAGATTGAGTGCTAGTCTAGCATGCACTAAGTTTTACCCCTGGACTGGAGAGATGGCTCAGCGGTTAAGGCACTTGCCTCCAGTGCCTAAGGCCCCGGGATCAATTCCCCAGGACCCACATAAACCAGACCCACAAGGTAGTGGTCCTGGTGCATTTTCTCTCTCTCTCTCTCTCTCTCTCTCTCTCTCTCTCTCTCTCTCTCTCTCTCTCTCTCCTCAAAAATGAACAAATAAAATATAAAAAAAGTTTTATCCCTAGCACCACATGCATGAAGCATGGGGACATACACTTAATTTTCCAATTTTCCAGACGTAGAGGCATGTGGGTCAGAAGTTCAAGACCATCTTTGAGTATATAGTGAGTTCAAGGCCAGCCTGGGGAACATAAGGCCCTGTCTCAAAAACAAAATGAAGTAGATGTCAAATCCTTTACTTGATAGAGTCCCAGCAGCCACGAAACACCAGGCCTGGTCCAGTTCCTTATAGTTGGGCTTAGGAAAGGAGGGAAGTTAGGAGGTAGAGAAGAGTTCTTTGAGGGGCTGGAGAGTTGGCCTCGTACCTCAGAACATGTGCAATGCAAACACAGCCTGAGAGTGAAACCCAGGACCTATGTAAAAGTCTATCCCAGCACTAAGGAGGGCAGAAACAGGAAGATTGCTGGATTGGCATCAATTCTCTCCAACAACTTGGCATTCCAGTATCCCAGCTGACGGTGCTTTGCTGTCCTGTCATTTCCTCTGTGTCTCTTTTTACCTCAAGACTACAGTAATGCATCACTTGGTTTCATGTCTGTTCAAGCCAGTAACCTGATTTATAACCATGAAGCTCCAGTTATCTCATCAAAGGACCTTACTACCATGTTGTTTAAAGATCTATTATGCTCTCAGTGATCACTGTAAAGTCACCTGAGTGTCAGGTTCAGGAGAGCCAATTTCCAAATCTGTATCTACACCTTGCTTATGTGCCTTCGGATGCCTAGAGACTTCATTGAAATTGAAATGTAAGATATTCTATCTTCCCCCAAGGAAAATGCCTCTCCTGTGGGTATACTGTTTCCAGCTGCCTTGATTTTCTGTTTATAAAGAATTTGATGCAACCTGGAGTTGTTTCACTTCTGAATTCTCTATGTGTCTCTCAATGGAGGCATGAATGACTTATATTTGTTAAGGATTTCAGTTCAGTTTCCGTGTCTCCATCCTATCATAACCAAAACCACAGCCTGCTGATATATACAAAATGAATCATTCATTATATCTTATTTCTGTCCAGTTGAATTCAATTCTGTATCCCCATTTGTGATATAAATGAACTTCATGAACATGACTTCACAGTGTATAAGAAAAAATTAATAAAATAATATATTATAATATATATTATAATTATAATATAAGAAAAAGATCACATACAATAAATGTTCATGACATCTATGAATGAAGCAGGCATGGCTATCTATTAATTTGATTTATAATTTACATGATGTGCATATGTAATATAAAACTTATTGTTATAAATATATCCTATGTATTGACTCTGGAGATAATAAATAAAGGTGCATGACAATGAACTATATAAGCATAATTTGGGAATAAATTTAGAATAGTTTATACATATCACGCTCTTTTGAGATTGATCTTTGCTATGTTTTTCACAATGATTCCAAGAAGGAAATGTGCCTGTATTTTAAGAACCGGTCCTTCTTTTGGGTGACACCTTGGCTGAATAAAAATAAGTTTATTAAACCATAAACAAAATCAGCGTTTGCTTAGGTTTTTAATTACGCCTTTCTTTGTGGAAATAAAGAGTTTCCGTAAAAAGTAGAAAGAAAACAAATGTGGTCACGGAGGTTCAGCTCTAAGGGTAAATGACTTCATTTAGATGCAGTCACCCGATTAGAAATATGGTTAACAGTGGACATGAGGCACTTTTTCAGTACACACTCATCCAGTGCTATCCAGACATCTTTACCCAATTAGCTTGCTCAATTAGCTCAGCCTCCCATACCCTGTTACTTGGATAAAGATGTAGAAAGAAATTTCAGCAAGGAGCAACACAAGATGTTCCTGTGTAAGATAACTGATAAAACCAATATGTCATTGGTCTAAATGAACAATGCGGCTGTTTCCTCAATTTAAAAAGAAAAACCTTGATATATATATATATATATATGTGTGTGTGTGTGTGTGTGTGTGTGTGTGTGTGTGTGTGTGTGTGTGTGTGTCTAGAAGCGGGCTAGCTAGGTCATATGTATTCTTTTTTTATTTTTTAAATTAATTTATTTATTGCTGATTGTATGAACAAGTCTTGTGTTGGTACCTCCATTTCCCTCCTCCCTGTCCCCAACCCACTGAGAGCCCTCCTGTATTTTTATTTTTAGCTTTTTGAGAAACCTTCATACTGATTTCTATAGTGGATCCTCCAGTTTACAGTCTTCCTTATAGCAAAAATAGGTTCCCTTCTCCCCATAACCCGACCAGCATTTGTTGTAATTCGTTTTCTTGATGCCATTCTGACTGAGGTGAGATTAAATCTCAAAAAATTTATAACTTGTATTTCCTTGATGGGTCAAGATGTTGATTATGTTTTAAAATATTTGTTGGCCTTTTTTTTCTTTTGATGAGTGGATGTTCATTTTATTAGATCATTTATTGATTGCCAGGATTTCTTAGTGTTTGGTTTTTGCAGTACTTTATCTATTCTAGATTATCAAACCCTTGTCAGAGGAACGACTGGCAAACACTTTTCTCTTGTTCTGTAGGCTTTCTGTTCACTCTGATGATGGTTGCCTTTGCTGTGCAGAGACTCGATAATTTCATTTGGTCTCACGGTTGATTCTTCTCCTATTTGTTGACTGTTCCCTGGGCTATTGGAATCCTGTTCAGAACTCTGAGTAGTATCACAGAGATACTTACATACATGTTCAATGCTGCTCTCTTCACAACAAGTGGAATCAACCTATATGCACATCAGCTGAGGATTCAATAACTAATATGTGGTACATAAGCACAATGGAGTTGGACTCAGAAGTTAAAGAAAATAAAGTTATAAAATTTATAGCAATGGATGGAATTGGAAAAATAAACATAGTGTGAGGGAGGGATGAAGAAAAAGAGGGAAAAGGGATATAAAAAGAGATTTGTTTGAAAACACCATTATGAAACATAATTCTTTGTATGCTAATAAAAGTGAAATGAAAAAGTAAAGGAAAACCATTAAATCTTTCAGTAAAGAGTAGCACAAGCATCAAACATTTGAGAGGGGAAAAGTCCCCAAACTTGTTCTGTTTCTCTATATAGTTTGTTTCTGTTTTACTTCTGATTAAATCAGTACACACAGACTTAAAGGATGATAAAATCTTTTAAAGAAGCTATTCTTCTCATTACTCATTACTCATTATAAAACGAATAGAAGTCAACTATATAATATCCAGCAAAGAATTTTTGGAATTAAAAAAACAAGAAAAGAATAAACTTCAAGAGAGAAAAAGGACAGAAACATTCACTAAAACCTAGCAAGGCCATGATGTCCTTGATAAAGTAATTTATAAACTTCTTCAAGAAATGGGATCGTTGAGGATCTGAAATTAGCAAGAGCCTGGCTGCTTGAAGCCTGCATCTTCTAGCACCTGTAATTCCCTACAGACTAAATCAAACTTGATACAGGAATATTTTCTATCTTCATAAATCTTAGCGCTATGTTTTGAATACAAATAGGAAAAATGGAATGCAAGTTCCTTAAACTGGGAGCATATTCCTAAATGTTGATGATTAGGATTCAAAAACCAAAACTGTCAGTGATGGAACTTGACCAGGCTTCCCTAGCAAACAGCAGTTAGGTCTTTGAAAAGACTTTTTGAGCTGACATAGAAGGCTCCTCCAGACATGCCTCACAGTGCCCTCCTCTCCCAGGGCTCCTCCTCACTCAGGATCTCCTTTCCCCCACCATGTTTTTACTTTGACATACACTTCATTGGTCTAATGAATCTTCATTTTCCATAAAGCCCATGAAAAAGGCTTGAGGGGCAGAAACATGTTAAGAGCCCTGGTGGAGGAATCCAATGCCATCGCCCCTCCCCCCACTAAAACTGTCCTAAGTCCTCCATTCCATGGAACATTCCAGCAATCTCACTGAGGAGGGACTGCAGTAGGATGGGGCCAGGGAAGAGGAAACAGTAGTACCTACACATGAACTGTACAGAGTTCCTACTTGTAAAAAAAATTTTAAAAACTAAAAATTTAAAAATGAGAGAAGAAAACAAAACAAAAACAAAATCTGTTTGAAAAAATGTCATCATGAAACCCAATTTGTTGTATGCCAATAATAAAATAAATCATAAAAGAACATGAAAGACAGTTGTTCACACAGCAAGAGTTCTAGTCGGTGTGTCAGAACTCTGTTCAGCATCCCCTCCCCAGATTCCTTTCTGAAAACTTCAATCTGACAGCATCCCAAAGCTCTGAGGAGTGCAGCCTTATTGCTGTTACTATGAATGTTTCTTGAGATTTTACATTTTTATCCCTTTTATTGGTTTGAACTAAATCCTCCCCACAAACACATGTGTTTTGGTGGCTTGGTTTCCAGCTGATGGCAATTTGGAAGGTGAGGCCTTCCTGGAGGTGGTGTGTTGTTGAAAGTGGACTGAGGAGTGTCATAAGCAGCTCCCCCTTTGCAAGAGTTTGGCTCACTCTCCTGCTGTGGCAGAGGTGATGTTAGCCTGGGCTCATGCCAGGGTTCCTCTGCCATTAAGGAGTTTCCCCTATCAGCCCAGATGAATCCTCCCACCAGCTGCTATTGGTTGAATGTTTTCTCCCAGTAACCAGATGGTAATTAGGACATTCTAGTTTCTCAAAACCTAGGAAAATAAAATCTCAAATGCTTAGTTATGGCAAATTTTGTCCATACTTGCAACAAAAATAGTATGCTCAAAATCTCAATGATAGAGTTCTTATCTCAATAAATGATACTTAGCAAAGAAAAGCATTGAAGAATAATTAACATAGACATATGTATGTAAATTAACTGGGACTTTCAACCAGTAAACACCAGCACAGTATATGTATATATTTAAGTTTGTTTTCTAAACACTGCAAAATATCTCTTTTGGTAGATCATATTTTGATACTAATATGTATCTCATCTGTATATAAACTTGACCATGAATGAGTCCAAATAGATGAGTTTGAACACTATGTAAAGGTTTCACTGCCCTTTCACAGTATTTCTGAATCATGGATGGAAGAAAAATAGAACCCACATTTCTAAATAGTTGAGACAAGCCTCATTTTTACCCTTGCTAATCTCTTAACAGTAATTTTGAAATCCTACTTGATTCAAATACAAAACAGTTCCACTCACTAGTGAAATAAGGCAATGGACGATGCCTCAGAGAGTAAGAACCCAGAATACACACATGCACACACATATCACATATACTATACCTTTTTTTTTCTTTCATGCTTACACAATGCATGCTACAGATCTTTCTTTTTTAGAGGAGCTTAATCAAGTTACAACTTTGATTTAACAATAAGTTCTCAAGTTCTAAAGATCTGTCCAGTGAATCACTGGGGAAAAGTAAGTAGATTCTTTTAGTAAGACAAAATGTGAGCAAAGATCTTGTAAATGTCAGAAAGTATCATAAAGGGAAAGCACATGGAAATTTAGACCAATAGATATATTCCCATCAATGTTGACTTGCAACAAAATACTTATTAGCATGAGTGCTGATGTGGGATCCAGGAGCAGCTTGCTGGGCTGAAAATAAAGTTCTATCACCACAGAACCTTGTATCCCCAGGACCGGGGGATCTATGGAGCACACCAGATTCTTTGATTTGAAGTGGGAGGAAGTAGTACCTACCTTACGGAAAGATGTTTTAATAGAACAATGTTTATAAAAATAAAATATGATGACATGCATTCTTGTAACTTGCAAAAATACTTTATAAAGATTCTTATACTTATTGATAATAAATGGAACTGCTTACCAAGGATGAATTCCAACTGTGGCTCATTGGGGTTCTTCTGAATGCCTATAAAGAGCAGACATAAATTTTGGTTTAACAAAAGGCCTCATTATCAGTAACATGAGATTACCTACACTGTGTTACCTAACCAAATGTGTTACACACATTACTTAGCAGAATGAATAGCTGGGGTGAGTGCTCAGGTTGGCACATAGCATTTTCTATAAACTAGATATAGATGAACATGCTCCATGATCATAAAGAAAACAGGAAGTGCTGATTTTGTAAGCCAAGACAAAGAGAAAACGTGTTTTTCATCTGTGTCTTCTTTTGAAAGCATGCCCACAGTGGAACATTTAAAACAGATCCCACCTCACCAAAGAACTTTCCTAAGTGGGTTTTCTTTCAGCTGCTCCAGTTAGCTGTCTTAGAAGATCCTTCACTAAAGGGGTCTCAGGTATGACAAAGCGGGCCTTCTAGGGTCCTGGTTTTATGGCTCATCTGCTGATAAGTTAAACCACAATTTTGTTCCATATTTTCACAACCTTTTTTAGTGATATTTCCAAAATAAACATATGCATAAACAAATGATTTAAGATAAAATAAGAGTGGAAGGAAGTCAAAGAAGAAGGTATGGAAATGTGAACGTCTGACAGATGGGATGGTCAGGTTGCAAAAAGACTTATGGAGAGGTGTGTGCCTGATAACCCCACGTAGGGAGAGTTAGTCCCAAACAGGAAGGGTAAGAATTCGATGAAAGAATTGGTCAGAAACAAACATGAATGTATAGAAGTTTAAAACCATTTGGCAATGAATGTAAAAATACCCTTTAATCTTTTTTTTTTTGCTGGGTCTTTCATTAGGTACTATTTAAATGCACTAGCATTTCATCAGTCATATATTTTAAAACCATCTCCTTGCATAAAAATACTGTTATTTATTCAGAGTTAACATGACTTTGACACAGTAGTTGCTTATTTTTTTTCCTCTCCTGCTGACATTTAACAATGCTATGGTTAACAATTTTAGACTTTCTAAGAGAGGTTAGAATAATCATTAGGAGGAAATTTGTGAAATCCAAACACTATGGGCTTATGAAAAGGTTACTAATAATTAACATTGCTGTAAGCTCTGACAATCGAGTTTCTCAAAAATTCATCCAACCAACACCATTTTCTAAAGATAATTTTTGTCCGGAAAATTAAATGAGAAGGTTAGGCATATATTTACCAGTGTTAAATAATTGACCAAAAGGGAACTCCTCAAAGAAAAAGACACAGTTCCTACTAAGACAACCAAACCAAACCCTAGAATATTAAGCACAAGACTTCAGTGACACCAAGACTCATTCTAATGTTCAAACACAACTCTTGGCCAAATCTCTAAGCCTGCTCTATTTATGTGAATTAGTGCATTCTCTTGGTGCCTAAACCTCATGCTTCTCTAAGCTTCTTGGGTAACAATTTTTCACTAATGCTTTCAACTTAAGTGCTGTTTGGTTTTAAAAATGTCTATTTTCCAAAAATTAATTCCATATAGGAATACATAAATGCCAAACAGAATGTGTTCTTAAATAGGATTAGTGTCTGGAAATCATTCTTTCAACAGTATTTATTGGTGTTTTAGTACATATCCAGAGACATTGATTTACCATTTGATATCTGTTCATATCGTCAGCTAAGAGGAAAGAGATCAGGCATGCCATGCGCTCACACAGAGTAGATAGTGCAAGGGAAAAACAATCAGGTATCCCATGCTATGGCTTAGAACGAAAGTTTCTGTACATGCATATGTGTGTAGGTTACATAATCCTGCATGCATTTTGGCCCTCAGGGTAGGTCTCTCTCTCTCTCTCTCTCTCTCTCTCTCTCTCTCTCTCTCTCTCACACACACACACACACACACACACACTTACTTGTGAACTGAGTGTCCTCAGTTTCATTTGTCTGAGCTGTTGACAGGAGAAAGTGCTGGCCTTCTTCGGAAGTGCCTTCCTCTTTGATTTCCATGATCAACCTTCTCTTTGCCAAGTTTTCTTGTCCAAACACCAATGACTTCTGGTTGAAAACTGGTGTATCTGCACTCTAAAGGTCTGAGAGCCCAGTCTGAAATTCTGTGCATGAGAAATATCAGGAGTGAATATTGTAGTTAGTTCAGAGAGCCATACAAAGCTAAGAATTAATGATAGGTAAAGACAAGTATATTCAAGTAAACTTCCTTCCCTGCCTGGACTCTTGATCAAGACACACACAATACACCACACCCTCTAGGTTGAGTTGCTGTTTTCCAAACAGTCAAGAGCTGGTCACATAGGGAACTTCTAAATCCTGGAAAGGACATTCTTCCTTTTTTTTTAAAGCAAATTGTGTAAGATAGCAGATAGATAAAGGGCTGCAAAGTTAATATGTTCCTAACAGGAAGAGTTAATAAGATCTTGTCAAGAGACTTAGCTGTTGTGCCTAGGTAACTATCACTATCACTCCTTCTGTGAGAATAACCCTGGAGGCTCTTCTCTCTCTCCATTCTTATTAGAACATTAGTCATGGCGAGATAAAGAGAATTAGCCATGGCTCTCTTGTTTTAAGAAGGGCCACCAGATTGAACACAGGAGTTTCCAACCTCATATTATCCAAAGAGTTTCTTGCTGTTCTGCCTGACAAAAGTTTAATTGTCTAATAACTGAAGTATATGGTGAAAAGCGTGAATAATTCTAAAAAGCTTAAAGCTCAAGGGGAAATGAAATAAGAGCAGATTGATAGAAAGTAGCATAGGGAAGGCAAACCTCTCCAAAATTTAATAGCTTGTTACACAGACGGCTTCAAATAGTTACAAATTCATTTTGATACTTAGCGTGATGTACATGACCAAGAATGAATTGGAAAAGAATCAATGTTGTTCTAAATCAAGTTACCAGCTGAATTAGAATGTGTAAAAATCTTTAAATGTCTACTCGGCACTGCTTAATGAGAGAGCAGCGAAGGGATTTGGTGTGGAATACTGATGTGGGCTCCAGCCTCACAAATCAACGGTCTCACTTGCTGTTGTTCTTAACAATGTGTCTTCATTTAATATTCAGTTTGAGTTCTTAACATCATCTGGCCAAACCTAAATGCAGGAAACATCTCAAATCTTTAGAAAATAGTACAATGAAGTTGCTGATAAATACATACCAGTTACTAATGGTATAAGAAGGACAATGCTTCCTGAGGTGCAGGGCTATTTGACCATCAATTAGATTGTACCCGTCTAGTTCAAATTTATTTTTCTGAATTAAAATAATGCTAATTTCGCTTTTTGGTTAGTGCATTCGTAATTCTTTTTTGACAAGTAGATACGTGCACATTTTACTGCATTCTCTCCCAAACTTGTGACAAATGGGATTTCAGAAGCAGAGGGCTATGCATGTGTCAATTGGATCAAAAGACCTTGTCAAGTCCCTTGTATGTTTAATTAAATACTCAACCCTTAATCTTGATCAGGCTGGGATGTGTTGCATGTGTCCTATATGGTATGTGTGTATGTGATGTATGCACATATGTGTGCAGATGTGCATGCTCACTGTGGATGCCAGAGAACTTCAGGTGACCTCCCCCGTCACTTATCTCTCTCACTACTTTTGGAGGTTACAGGGCTGCTTTCTTTGTCTACAAGCCTCAACAATTCTCCCATTTCTGCTTGCCACAGGACTGGGGTTACAGATGTGTGGGACCATGATTAGCTGCTTCCACAGGTATTGGGGAATCAAACTCGGGCAGTCTCGGGTCGTTTCTGACCCTCCTACTTTGCCTACACAGTACTTCTTGCTGAGCTATCTTTCCAGCCCCCTGATAGTCTTAAAAATGACAGGAAACCTAGTTAAGGTTTGTTACGGCTAAGGTTTGACAGAAAACCTAGTTAAGGAGTGAAAAATAGCAACTTAGCACAATAAATGCAATCAATAAAATAAATTCAAACCCAGTGTGTAAATGTGTGTGCTTGTGTAATTTAGGTTGAAGGCAAAGGGCTGAAGTAAGATGTCCATGAAGACTTCCTGTTATGGTCCCATTTTTAGGATATCATCCACAAAAATGGAATTGCAAGAAAAAAATAAGGATATAAAGGAAGGATTTAGTGACAACTTCTGAGATTCTATTCATTTTCATTCTTTTTTTTTGTTGGACTGAAGAATAATTTAAAATTTGATATTTGTTATCAAAATTCATACCTTGGGACATTCCAGTGTTCAAGTTCCACAAAGTACTGAATTTCTATCTAGTAAGTAGAGCATTTACCTATGGTGTTGGGAGGTTCCTTTTTTGTGTCTATTTGGAAATTTTCTGGTTTTGTTAGAACACACAAGAATAGACTGGTTTTTGCCTAGCACAGGTGTATTTTAAAAAGACAGCTTTTTAAAAGTAGGGACAATTCAGTTCAGATCTCAAAGCTATTGACCTATTCTGAAGTGATTAGAGAAATGGTCAGTTGTAATATCCATAAAGCACTCTTGGTTCTCTCCTGATCTCTGAGGAGAGATGATTAGTAGCCATATTTCAAATTAAATTCAATTGAATAATATTTTCCAGGCTGGGTAGATTGCTCAGCAGTTAGAGGCACTGCTTGTAAAGCCTGCCAGCTTGGATTCAATTCCCCATAAAGACAGATAAACAAACTGGAATATGAGTCTGAAGTTCCTTTGCAAGAGGTCCTGGAATGTCCATTCATATTCTCATTCTCTCTCTCTCTCTCTCTCTCTCTCTCTCTCTCTCTCTCTCTCTCTCTCTCTCTCTCTCTCTCTCTCTCTTTCTCCTTATAAATAAATAATAAATAAAATATTTCTCATAGAATACAGTAATAGATATTCTGTACACCTCACACTATAATGAGAAATCTGACATACCAATAAAAGTCATACAAGGAAGTTAAGATCCATTAAGAGGAAGCTAACTATACATATAGGAAAAAAACCACAGGGGGCATTGCCCGAGAAGTGCCAAAAAGTGAAGTGTTGAACATTAGAAGCCTTTCGTGTGATGGGGTCACTTATTAGTAACAAGCATATCAACAGCAGCTTGAGGTCAATTCAGTAAATTGGAGGCAAAGGGAGGAATCATGATATTGCTTTTAAATAGCATTATCCTACCCCAGAGTCATATAAACATAGTACTATTATATTTGAGAAATGTTTTTAAAACATGATAAAAAATGAAAGACTGAGGAATTGTAATAAAATTACAGAAGAGGAAAGAGGAAACACATTTCTTAGTGATTACATTCATAAGGTTTTTGTGATGGTTTATATTAATGATGAACTTGACCTTCAGATTACTTAGATTAGGTTAGCCTCTAGGCATGACTGGGAGAGATTATTTTGAGTGTTTAATGGAAGTGGGAAGGCCCACCTTAACTGTTGGATGACACCATTCCTTGGGTTGGGGTCCTCAACTGTATAGAAAGAAGACATTTGACGGAGCAGCAGAATTCATCATTCTCTGCTTCCTCGCTGGTGGAGGTGATGGTGGCTTCAGCACTGGCCTATTACTTGGCCTTCCCTGCCGTGATGAAACTTGCCTAGCAACTGTAAACTGAATTAAACCCTTTGACTTCTGTAAGCTGTTTCTGGTCAAGAATTGTATTCCATCAAGAAGAAATCAACAGATAGAACTGTAATGAGGACAATCATTTTATTCATATTAAATGATACAATTTAATGGCTTAAAACAGTACTTGTGTCTATAGAGATTGTGCATTGTTATTTATCATTCTACATCAAGAAAGGATAAAATAGTTGAGTTTGAGGAAACAAGATGTGCTAAGTGTTATTGTTTTACATTATAGGAATACACCTGGCTGACATCTCTTAACTTCTCTAAAGCTAAAATCAGATGTAGAAACAAAGGGAGGAGATGAGGCCAGTTGTGAGAGGGAGAACTGTGAGCCTCTATGGGACGTGAAGGTTCCTAACGAAGGCGAAGCTTAGGGGAGGATGACAGATAGATGCCCTTGAAAAGGAGACAGGTAGCCTTAGGAAGACGCAGTTAGACATAAAGTTCCACAGGAGATATTGATCTTAATTCCTATCTGCCAGGTGGATCCCTGCTCTCCGTAGTAGCTGCCACAGAGATGGAATTATTCAGGTGCACATGTTCAAGCCCAGCCCCTTCCAGATGCTGCATCCAGATGTGTTGATTTCTTCCAGACCCTAAATAAACAGCTTTAATGCTCACAAGTAGCTCACTTTGGTAGGGTTTGGATCTCCCAGTAACTGAGGTTTTTGCCACCGGTAAGGTTTTGTCCTAGCCTAGCTTCTTTCAGGGTGGGGAAGGTAGGAAGGCTATCCTTGGACCCTTGGGTCATGTGGATGGTTCCTCACCTCACCCTTTGGTTCTCAGACTATCCTCCCCTGCCATTCTCTCCCCTAAGGCTGCTGCCAGAGTGGAAAAGGTGGGGAAATATTTTTGTTCTTCCCTGGGCCCCTGGATTTCTCATGGACTCTTGCCCCAGGCCCATGAAGTTTTAGAACACATGAGTGCTCCTGTTCCCCTTCCTTGATCCACAGACTCTCCCTTCCCTCTTCTGGCTTCTGAATAAACATAATGATTTAATGATCATCCTTCCCAGCCTGGCTTATCCAATTCTTAGTTTAAAGCCCCAGTGTCAACCTAGAACATTCTTCCACAAGTGCAAGAAGGACTATTTTAGAGATGGAAAAATGGGCCAGAATCTCCAGTGGGAAGCTGGGTTTTCTCTGCTCCTCTCTTGTACAGATGAGCCTAGGCATACACAGCCCAGGTCTCAAAGTGGGAAAATAAAGGAGGTACTGATAACATATCACAGGCTGCCTTAGGATTAACAAAACCTGCAGCAGATATTGGCGTGTCAGTTTCTGCAGCTGAGAAGCTGTCAAAGGTTCTGTCCAAAACTCAGTAGGCTTTCTCTGCCTTCTAGAGCCTGGGGGAAGAGGCTCAGGGAAAAACATAGATGAAGCTAAGAGCAAACAGCCTATGGGTTACTCCATCTAATGATGGAGCGATAGTACTTGTGCGTCAGCAAAAACTAGCAAGTGTCAACCTGTGACCACATGAAAACAGTGGGTTCCATGTGTCCAAAGCTGTATGGCCAGGTGAGACCTGTTTAAAGCAAAGAAAGGGGGAGACCTTCTGCGGTCCTAACATGATCGAGTGTTTCCAGTGTGTTTCACACGATTTTGTCGTATGCAGTTTTAGACAGTAGTGGGCTAAAGGATGAAAACATTCACTTTTGGTTTGTTTTTCCCTTTCAGCTACTGGGTGACATCATGGAGGTAGAAGAGAAAGTCCTTTCTAGGAAAGTCAAACTCTATTTCTCAGATGGAGACAAAGAGGAGGGGATGAGAATAGTTTCAAGAGAGGGAGAATTGTGAACCTCCATAGGGCATAAGTCATGATGGTTTATTGGTTAAGCTGATGTTATATAGGGAATGTCATTTAAATCACAATATGTTTAAAATTTTTAAAAAAATCAGAGCCGGGTGAGGTAGTTCATGCCTTGAATCCAAACACTGGCATTCAGGAGGCACAGGTAGGAATTCGAGGCTACCCTGAGACTACATAGTGAATTCCAGGTCAGCCTGGGTTAGAGAAAACCCTATCTCAAAAAACAAACAAACAAACAAACAATAGCAAAAAAAATCCGCTGAGAGTGGTAACCCAGGTGAACGCAGGAGAACCAGCATAAATCCGAGGCCAGTCCAAGTACATAATGAGTTCCAAGCCATTCAGGGCTCCATACAAAATGAGATCTTGGCCCAAAGATAAATAAGCAAACAGATGAGCATATGATCAGCCACAAACAGAACAATGGATTTCCCAACAGGAAAAATAAAAAAAGATTTAAAGAGGTTAATCTTAGGAGGGGAACTTAAAATGAATCATGGCAGTGGAATGGGGGAGGGGTTTGAAGGAGTGTCATTCAAGCTGTAGAGAAGAGGTAAGAGGCACCTAACAAAGCACTCAGCTAAATCAAAAGTGACTTCACAGAAGGGTCTAGAAATGAGCTAGGTGAGTAAAGTGGTGTTGCTATTCCAGGCCAGCACAACAGAGGAAACAGAAGGAGGACAGGTGACAAGTCAGAGGACCACAGGCTGTTCATTCTGGACAAATCTGAGACCATGGTTTCACTACCTCTTGCAGATTCTAATAGCAGATTTTTTTCCATGTGAAATCTAACGAAAACTACAGGTTAACTTAACATAATATTAAACACTGACATAATCAGAGCTATTCTGTTGATTATGACTGGGAAATACTGGCCCTTTAGTTCATGTCATGGCTTTATTTTCTTTTCATAAAGATACCTTCTCAGAGCTCACTTTAAAGACTTGCTGAGTCTCTTTTTTCCTTTTACTTATTTTTGTGGTTTTTTTTTTCTTAAATGAAATGAGAATTGCTTCCAGATAAAAACCATAGACCCACACAAAATTGGGTTGAGGAAAGCCTGGAAGCCAGATGAGCCTGACCAACTTAATGATGAGAGCAGAATAAAACTATGCCAGATAGACTGTAAGCAGAAGCGAGACGCTCATATTTGAAGCTTAGAGAGTTCACCAGGTGTCAGAGTGCAGACTGCACTGAAAGGCTGGGAGGTGGAAATTATAAGGAAACTATCTAGTTGGAGGTGAATTTAATATTTGAGGAAAATAAAGGAATGCAAGTTTATGCTAAAACAGACATAAATGGTTAGAAAATGAAACCGTGATGTCAAAGCAAATTATTATTTTACTTAGACCATATACATAAGGGTTTATTTTTATTTCTACTGCCTATGGCCAGCATCAAAAAACATGAGAACACATTCAGGCAAGGGTACGAAGAAAGAAGGACCTTTCTTCATTGTTGGTGGGAATGCTAGTTGGTATAGCCAGCATAGAAAGCACTCTAGAGGTTGCTCAGAAAGCTAAAAATAGATGTAGCTTCCCACCCAGCTCTACTGCTCCTGGGAATATATACCCTACAGGCTCTACACTCTCCTTCAGAGAGACTTGCTGGAGCATGTTTAATACTGCTTCTCATCAGAATTCCAAGGATATGGAATCAGCATAGATGTTCATCAACTGATGAATGGGGTACAATTGAGTTTTCTTTTGCTAAAAAGAAAAATGAAATTGTGAAATTTGCAAGAAAATGGATGGAAATGGAAAGGTCTTACTGAGTGAGGTAACCCAGGCTCAGAAACACAAATGCTTCATGTTCTGTCTCTTATGCAGATCCCAACTTTGAATTTCTAAATGAGTGAATAGAAGAGTGTCCTCACAGGCCCCAAAGCTAGAAAGGAGCCATGGGGGAGCTTTTGTGGGGGAAGCAGGGTAGGATAACACATGGGAAACAAAGTAGAGGTGGGTAAAAGTGGGAGGAAACATAGGGACGTAATGGATGCATCAAAACTAAGAATACATGAATCACCCATAGAGAAATCTACTACTTACTAAGCCAATTAAAATATAAATATTTAAAAAAGTATCTGCACAAAGGTTCCCTATGGAGGTGGATAAGCTGCTCACAGAAGACATAAGCTATTATTCATAAATTCCAGTGCCAGAGATGAGATAAATCTCAAATGAGTTGTTGGTTAGGGCATATTAAGTAAAACAATATAGGCTCTATTGGTTGTCCACCAAAACAATGCAGCAAGTCCCTTTGATAAAGATACTACAGGTTTCAGTTGCTGGGCATAAAGAAACTAAGCTGAAACTGAATGGGAAGCTTCTTCCAGCTAGCTTTCTTCCTTCCAGAAGGTTCCACATGAGCTGCTGAGGGAGAAAGGTCATCCAAGGAAGTGATTAAATATAATAGACTTAGGTGAAAGAATTAGTTGTGACATTAGAGTTGAAATAAGGATAACCAGGAATCTTAGTGCCAACCCCATAAGATTATGGGTCACTTAGTTTTCTGGAAAATAAAGGAATAGGAATTTTAGACAAGCATGTTGTTTAGTTAATAGCATGTTTATCTGGTTTGGCAAAATATTTACAAAGCACTTGAATGCACCTGGGTGTAGTTTTTCAGGAGAGAGACTAAAGTTAGAGAAATAGTATGAGAAATCACTGGCTAAATGATTAAGTCAAGAAATGTAAAAGATTGCTGCATGTAAAGAGATGAGAGAGAGAGAGAGCTGAGAAACTGACCATAAGACACGAAGAGATTAAGGAGGTAAGAAGGTATTCCTTGGAAAAGGTGTGACCCTTAATGAGAGAAACAGCAGATGGGATTTGTGCTGCTGATGGAACAGTGTCCTTGATCATGTAACTGGCATTTTTCAAGCAGACGGGATCATCAAGCAGAGAGATGGACATTTTGATGAGGTGAGGTGAGCCTGTCTAAATAATGAAGAGACAGATCCAGAAAAATAGAATTTGAAGAGAATGAGATGTTTGGTGAATAATGAAGAATCTACCTGAGCCCATTATGTTGAGATAATCACAGGACAACTGGACACGAGTCATGATCTGATGGTAAGGGGCTGAAACTAGGGGACACATCCCCAAAAGATCTTGTTTTCTGTCAAGAAAAAGGAATGTTTATAAATTAAATATATGGGAAAACTCTCCATCCAATTTCAAAAGCAAAGGACACAAGAAAATGATTAGTACATTTGACCTTTAAAAATATCCTGTGAGCAAAAGATATAACAATGAGAAAACAAAACATACAGAAAATGGCAAGGGCATTTAAGCTTCTGTAGGATGTAAAGATTTAAAATACATCATTGCCGCCCTCACATCAAGTCAAAGCTAATAATGTCTGTAATGGGTTCACTCAAGTGTCTCCCACAAACTTAATGTGTTCTGAATGATCCCCAGCTGTTGGCAGTTTTGGAATTGGAACCTTGTTGGAGGTGTGTTGTTGGGGGCGGGCTTATGGGGTTATAGACCAGCTTTCCCTTGCCAGTGTTTGGCACACCTTCCTGCCGCTGTTTGCAGTGCTGTGGCAGAGGTGATGTCCAGCCCTCTGCTCATGCCATCGTTTTCCCTTCCATCATGGAGTTTCCCCTCAAGTCTGTGAGGCAAAATAAGCTTATTCCTTCCACAAGCAACTTTTGGTTAGGTTCTTTTCCTCGAAACAACAAGAAGCTGACTTCAACAATGTCTAAAATCAAAACTTTCCTTAACTCGTAAGAAAAATGAGCAACCAATGATTTTGAATTTAAGGAAAGACAGATATGACAGGCCATGGAGGGAGAGAAAGAATTTACCATGGAATCTGGTGATTAGAACTCAGCCAGAATATTTAATGAACTGCTAGTGGTCAGTTCTGAGCTAGTGTGGGAAGATAAAAGCTTCGGAAAGACACAGCTCCAGGTTACTCTGCATCATCAGCAGGCTCTTTGGACCTCACCCAGCTGTTGATGAGAAAGACTGAGAGCAGAGTGGGCGTCTGGAAAACATGTCCCTTTGTGACACATACCTGTGGGAGGAAAGGACAGTCATGGCAGGAAGAGCACACAGCACCCACCACTTGAAATCCTCCTCCCTATAGAGCAAAAGTGACACATCCTCTTTCCATGACATCATGGGCAGACTCATTGCAATTGTGGGATGGAAAAATGAGACAGGTAGGAAGTCTTCCTGGAGCAAGATGACTAAAGGTATTCCGACCCTCTGTTACTATGACCTAAAATCATGTAGCTTTCCTGAGATCTGGGTTTGCAGAGGAAAAGAGGGTGCCCCTGACTCTTACCCCCAGGCCAGAAAACTACTGGATATGACAGCCACCTACCTACCATGATGAGTCCCAACAACACTGAATGGTAAATCTCTGCAGTAGAAATTGCCAGAAAAGCCTGGAGTGTGGAGAGCAAAGTCCTTGGGTGTGTGGGAGTATGCAGCTAGTAATCTACTGAAGGTAGTCATAGCAACAAAACTAAATCCTGCTAAATTACCAGCTAGACTGAGTTCAATTTCCAAACACAGAAAGTAATGGTCTTGCACTAAAAAAAGTAGAATGTTCAATGACCAGTCAGGTGCAGACTCTACTATCCTGCATAAGACATAAGAAAAGGGAGGAAGAGGAAAGATAGTGGCTGTTCCAAGAAAAGACTCTCAAGAGAAAATGCAAAAAAAAAAAAAATCAATCAAAAGAAGCCACATTCAGATGCTTCCCAGGTTTTGGGATGATCGAAGAGTTGGAAGAATGCTCTGTCCCATCACAGGAACCAAGAGTAAAATCAACAAATAGAAAAACTAGAAAGGGAAAACACTGTAAGAGAATGAAGAATGCCTGTGTCAGGCTTATCACAACCAAGGAAATTGCAGGTTTGAAGGCTGCTCAATAGAACTGACCCAAACTGAGACCCAATTATAAATAAAACACCAGTGCAGCCTTGAGCTGAGACAACATCAGGTCATCCAGTGCGTGTTCTCTTTGACACTCAGAAGAAAGAATGAAGCAGAGCAAATTTCTGAAGTTATAATGACTAAAAATTTTCCAAAACTACTGAAAGACATCAAAACACAGATCCAAGATAACAGCCAGATAACACCAAGCAGAGCCATAACACACACCAGTAAATCATAAGCAATGCACACACACACACACACACACACACACACACACACACAGAGAGAGAGAGAGAGAGCAGATTAACACCATGCAGAGTGATAACACATGTACACACACACACACCAGTAAACCATAAGCAACACATACACACAATTCTCTTCTATACACATCTATTGCAAACCATGGGAAACTAAACATCAGAAGGAAGTTATGAAGGAAAGAGAATAAATAGGTAAATACATAGAAATACAAATTAAGAATCACTACGGCCTTCTTGATAGAAATTATGAAATTCAGAAAACAATGGAGTGACATCTTCAAAGTTTGGAAAGATGAAATCCTGCCAATCCAGCATTCTATACAAAGCAAAAACAATGGCTAAAGAAACCAAAAGAATACTCTCTATTCAGAAACATGAATGACAAATTCATTATGAGCACATACAAGATGTTAAAAGAAGTTCTTCAAGCATTGCAGAAGAGAGATACTTGAATATATAAAACAAACAGCTCTGTAGATGACATAAAAAAGTAAAAGTTAATTTCATCTTCTCTTACTTTTAATGACTATAAAGCCTAAGAAGAGGTTGGCAAACATTTTCTGTTAAGGGCCAGGTTGTGAATGCACAATGCCCTAGATTTGATCTCCACTATTGGAAAAGAAAAAGAAAAGAAAATATGTTGAGAACCTACAGTTTCTGTTATAGGCACTCAACTCAGCTGAAGCAGTCCTCAATAAAATATAAACAGGGAACATGGTTCTATAGATAGACCTTGTTTCCAAAACTGACTGGCATTCTGGATATGACCAATAGTTTACAGCAAACATAGGAAGAAACCTCATGTTTGGAGCAAATGAAAGTAAAATATGTTTAATATCAGCATCAAAAATGAGAAGAGGAGGTAAGAGGAATGGAATATATCATATTTTCTTGTACTAAAAGCATAGTATATAATTACATCACTAAAACATTTGAGGTAGACTGTGATTAATTGCACTGTATTTGATATTACTTAAGGTAAGCACTGAAACATATAATAAGCTAATAAATAGAATAGAGTAAAAAAATAAAATTTGTCTATACACAAAGAAAAGGAACAAAAATAGCATATATGGAAACTAATGAATAAAATATGTTTAACTCTGGAGCTGGCGAAATGGTTAAGGTGCTTGCCTACAATGCCTAATGACAGGGGTTCAATTTCCCAGTTCCCACAGATGCACGTCTAGAGTTCATTTGCAGTGGCCGCAGGCTCTGGTATGCCCATTCTCTCTGTCTCTCTTCTATCTCTATCTTGGCTTGCAAATAAATAAAATATTAAAAACATATTTGTAATTCAAAACATCAGTCAATTTCATTACAGACAACACACACACAAACACAGCATGTATCAATTAAAAACTGAGATTAACTAGGTGTGATTATGCAGGCCTTTAATCCAAGCACTAGGAAGGCTAAAGTAGGAGGACCTCTGTGAATTCCAGGCCAGCCTGAGGCTACAGAGTGAGTTCAAGTTAGCCTAGAACACAGTGTGACCCTACCTGGGGGAAAAAAAAAAAAAAACAACAACCTGAGATTAAACTCTTGGATAAAAATGTAATATCTGGTTATATGCTTTACAGCTGTATTTAAATATGATGGCATAGATAGATTAGAAATAAAGGAATGGAAAAATATATCCGGTGTAAACTCATGTTAAAAAAAAACAAGTCTACAATGAGTACAGGAATATATCAGTAGAAAAAGGATTTCATATCTACCCATATTATCAGGGCCATTATTAATTATAAAATTGTTAATCAAGAAGACATAGTAATCCTAAATGTGTATGCAGCTAACAAAGCTTCCTAAACACGAAGCAAGGAAAATGATAAAAGTGAAAACAGAAGTAGGAAGATACCTAGAAAGGAACATTTCTCTTTCAGTAGCTGATGAAATATGTAGATACAAAATCAGTGGGGAAATAAATTATTTTAGCCTACCAACAGACTCACCTAATTAGTATTTGTAAAACAACCTACTTAATAACAGAATATATGCATTTTCATTTTCAAAGTGTACATGGCATATTCACTAATATCAATTATATTCTGGGTCATAAAGCAAACCTTAACAAGTCTAAAAGAAATGAAAGTATAGTAAGTACATTTATGACTACCCTAATTAATTCCTCAATAAAAGATATTTAGAAAATCCCCAAGTGGTTGGACATTAAATAATATATTTACAAATAGCCTGTGGATCAACAAGCAAGTTACAAAGAAAAGGTTTACATATTAAGCAAAATTAAATATGCATATTATATAAAAATATGCTTGAAGAAGAAGGTATAGTTGGAAATGCATGTGGTAGAAAAGTCTCTCAAGTAATAAGCTAAGCTTATATTTTATAACTAGAAAAATGCAAGTTAAAAACAAGGAGAATAAAAAATTAGTATGTGTAATAAATATGATTGATGAAAATCTAGTTTCCTGAATGTATTAGAATACTAGCAAATGGATAAAGAAGGAAAGACAATTCTATCAGAAGGGAAAAAAAGCTTTAAAATACGTAAACAAGTAATTTGATAATATAATGCATAAATTGCCAAGAAACATATGAAGAGGTTTTCAATTTCACTAGCAATCAGGAAAGCCAAATGAGATTAAATGAATGGTCAACAATTAATAATTTTAGACTCCAAACCTCAAATATCAATGAAAACTTAGGGAAATATCAAGTTTATATCTTGATGGGCTTCAATCATCAGTAGAAAATATTTTGGTAATATATCTGGGAAAGCTGAAAATCAATTCCATGTTCAAGTATATATTTTAGGGAAACTCTTACAAATGCCAAGGGGGAGAGAATTAAGACAATAGTCATAACTAATCAACTCCAATAATAAAATGGGCTTCAAATGTCTATAAGTAGAAAGTAGGTGAATATATTATGGTTTGTTCATTCTATGTAACAGCAAAACCTAATGAGTCTTCATTTTGTAAAGCAACATAGATAAACTTTGTGAAATATTGGGGACAGTGACGAAAGAGAAGGGCCGAAGACATAGCAAGATGTGACAGCATTTGCAGAAAAATTTAAAAGGTGAAACTATAGTAATGATTGAAGATGTATAAAACACCTGTTTGGGCTGGGGTCCATGGAGCATGATTTACAGAGAGACACTACAGTAAGAACAGTGGTGATGTCATGGATGACGGAGAAGCTCTGGGTATATGGTATCAGAAGAAAACTTGGTGGTCTGTAGCTGCTTTTGGAGATTTTCATAGACTTTGGGTAAGAGACATAGAATGTGTACTATGTATTCCTTCTATCTTTTATTATGTTTTATATATTCATTACAAATAATTAACTAATAAAAGCAAAGTCACACGCTGAGAGGAAGTGTGTGGGAGGATTGAGGACATGTAATGTAACTCTTTAGTCTTTAGGAACACTGGAGAAGGGAAGAAGCAAGCAGGACGGAAGGATCAGGCTGACTAAGTGTGGAGACTTTCTCCAGTGCCCAGCAACCTGGAGACTGTTTGGTTCAATCAGTGTTGAAATTTTACCTGCTGATAAGTTGAGAAAAGAGGAAAACCAAGAATGTGGTACTAATAAGCTAACTGGAGGTCCTTTAGAGTAGATTTAGAAGCTGTTTAGAAAAAAAGGAAAGATATTACCATAACAGGAGATAAGCAAAATATTCGTGTCTAAAGTATGTAGACCTCAGGGTGCAGTCCTGAGGTTAAGTGGGTGGCCGAACTGTCAGTCACTAGCATCAGGAAGACAAAGAAACTATGCATGAAGGGTGTTGAGAAATTTCCATGGAAAATGAAATCATCCCAAAGGACCTCACAGAAGTGAGAACCTAGGGACCAGAGGAAGACAATGCACCTTGTAGAATAGTTAGGATAACCCTGTCATGCAAACCAAGGAATCTTTTGTGACACTAGAAAATGATAACTGTACCTTCAGGTTTCCATGGTGAGTGGCTGTATGCTACATGGTAGTTGGCAGCAAGGAGACAGGTCTTTGTAAGACAATCAGGTTCCATCATGACAGAGATAAAATGATATGAGATTTTGGGGGCCAGGGAGTGATCCATGTCCACAAAAATGCAAGAGATCTCAGGCCTGTGAACCTCTACTTTTGCATCCTTGTCCAAGTTAACAAAGAATTGAAATCAGACTCAGAGAGGGAAAATTATGAATTATCAGATTTATTTTGGGGAGAGTTAGGATCCAGAGGGAAGTCTAGCAGGGACGCCCAAGTCAAAAAGTTTTGCTCCTTTCTAGACAGACTGGGAAGAGGAGAAGGAGAAAATTTCTCCTTACATCTCTGGGGTAGAACACATGGAAAGCAAAACAGGAGAACCCAAACCACAGGAGCTCCCTCTCCTAGTAGTGGACCAAAGATGATTAAGAGAGAATAAGGGGCTCAGAACTTAAAGAGAAATCACACATGTAACAAAGCAGGAAAGCACCCAAAAGCAAGGTATGACTGTGCCTTGACAAACCGAAATCCCCCCTTCCCAGCCTGGAAAAGAGAAGAGGAAATTGAGAGATCCCACTGACATAGGGAAGAAGCCAAGAATCATCAAAGGAGGCAAGATAATAGATCCATCAGGCAAGTAGAGGGCAAGCCTTACATACCTGCACCAAGAGAAAGATCAAGAGAGCTTTAGACACCTTGTTCAGCTCCCTTAAACAACCAATTAGGATGAGTTTTATCATCAGACTCAGGTCTGTAGAGAGGGACCTGATTGGTTATTGGCTCAAGAAGCTGACTCAGGTAGGCCCAGCCCACAAGTATGCTAAGGTGAGGAAAACTTGAAGAAGTGGCAGGAAGTTGTCACTGGAGTTGTTTCAGCCTTCTTGGATGAGATGGAAGGGATGAGACCCTTCTTGGGTCAGACACAGATTTCTAGTCCTGTTGGAGCAGGGGAGGTGACATCTCCTTGGGCCTTTCTCCCTGGCTGACTATGTATAAAAAAAGCTACCTTGTTCATATTTTCTTAAAAGGACACATTCTCCAAGGAAGTGAAAGGGAGAAAGATTCGTGGACTTGATATCATATTTTGAAAGACCAAGAAGAGTCATGGTCATCCAAGCCTACAGTGAATTGTGATGATGTAGTAAGCAAGGGCAGATGATAGTGGAGGGGTCTGAGGTTTATGTGGTATCCCAGGGTGACAGTGATGTGACCCACTGGGTCACTGCCTGCTCTTTAATTCTAAAAGGACCTCTGGTTCCAGATATTTCCTGGCCTGTGCAGGCTGCCTTCCACACAGGGATTGTTAGAAGCTTGATAATGTTGCATGCTTAGGCTTTTTTGTTTGTGTTTCTATAGAATTTAGATGTGAAGTGTTGAGTGAGCTATTATTTCCTCTGTCGCAAAAGGAAGCACTGACAAGTCTCTGCTGTGCTGATGCTTCCGTCTTTCAGTTCTACACTAAATGTATTCCCTTCACAACACTGTCTCCCAACTTCACATTAGTAAACCAGGCATAACTCACAAGGCTAAAGGACTCCACAACCTTTCTCTATGCCTGACTTGCAAGATATGGTGTGGATGTGGGTCTCCAGATTGTCAAATGGCATATAATGTCAAGATAAGAGCAGGAATATAATGAGTGGTGGATTTTTTCATCAAGGGCTTCTATGCAGACTACCACAATTATAGGACAATTATATTCAATTTTTTTTTATCCAAACTTCCCTGCTGAATAACAGGAATGCCTTTCAGTTTGTTCTAATTCAAAAGTAATTGAATTAAAAAAAAGTATCCTGACTGAAGAAGACATAAGTCAGTTGGTGCAATATTGGGTTTGGTCTCAAGCATTTCATAAACCCAGTATGGTGGTCAACACCTGCCATCCCAACACAATGGAGGTGGAGGCAGGAAGATCAGAAATTCAAGTCCGTTCTCAGTTACATAGTCAGTTTGTGGCTAGCATAAGCTACATGAAACTTTCTCAAAAAAATAACAATGAAATACAGAAATAAAATAAAACAGTTTCAGGAAAAGGATTCACTTTGCCCAAAGAATAATATGTTATAAAAAACTATATTTTATCTTTAAAACCCCACAATTAATTACATATTTAAAGATCAGGGGCACTCCTGACTTCCTTTGTCCCTCCCCAGGCAGACGATAGCGCTAGTTAATCCCATGGATGAAAACCACGGGACAACGTGGGCCAGAAACACCACTTCCATCAAGAGATGATCATATCCTTGAGTTCTCCACCCATGGTTTGGGTTAATAACTCTCCAAGGTCCCTGAGCTAAAGGTATGGGAGTGGTAAACCTTTAAAGAGTGGAGTCTAGTGGGAGGTCACTGGAGGGAGCATGCTGTTGAAAGGATATTGATCATGCTATCTCTTTCCCTTTCTCTCCCAATCAATCTCTCTCAAGATCTACCCCTCTCTGCTTCCCAGCTGCCAAGAGGTCTGCAGCTTCCTCTACCACTGTATACAAAGTAAAAGAAGGAAATATGTCAATACCTAACAGGAACCCTTATTCTCAAGAACTCAAAGAGCCTTAGATCTGAACCAGAGTTTAAACTATCAAATAGTGACCTAAAGTTCTGAGAGGTGTGGGGAACGGAAGTTTGGGGCCAAACAGGGAGCCAGCCATCTTAGCAGTTCTATCTTGTTTTGCCAGCAACAGTGACAACCAAGTGAGGAATGAACCATGAGCAAAACATGTTTCATGTAATCTCAATGGTCTCTGAACATTGGTTATAAGTCAATCCATCATTACATATTTGAATAAAATATCTCAACAGAACACAGAATTGAACATTCAGGATCATTCTCTCATAAGAGATAAAATTACCAAGACCAAAAATTTGGAACAGAAGTGTACCCAGCATTCTAGTGGCCACGGTGGGATGAGACCATAGATCTTGTCTGAGGTGATCTTGTAGCTATTCCTTCACTAAGTGACACTCTTGGCTACTTCTCATGTATCACCTCAAAGGACAAGAATAGTCGCTGGAGGATCCAGGTAAGTCTGAAATTTCCTGACCACGTATTCTTCAATCGATGCTTCATGAGATGCATTGGATTTTGCTTTTCAGAAAAAAACTCATAAAACTTGAAACCAAAAATGTACTTTTTGATTTTATCTGTTATTACATAGGGCAGGTCTGTGTTTGTTCAGTGGTTTTAAATTGAATGTGGAGGTTAATAGCACTGCCCTGGATGCTTGGGGATTTTTAAATGATGTCCTTGGTCATTTGACAAAACAAAATGAAACAAAACTAAAGCAATAATAAAAGCTTATTGTCCACACTTAGATGACATGGTTTATTTTCAGATACTTTTCTTCAAACCAACTACATATTTCAAAACTGTGGCCTGAAACTCTCTCTCTATTCAAGGGGAGAAACACACGGAGGACACTGTCATTAGGCTACAGGTTGATTCTCACTTTCTGACTACTGAAGAAGTCTGGAGAAATGGAGCCTGAGCCACGTCGGGTGTCTCTCAGCTCCCTTGGGAACATGGTCACACATACAAATCCAAGACCAGACAGGTTTCTTGTGCTAGAGCAAAGCAAAAGTTGAGGCTTTGATTCTATCCTCAGGGCATTTCTAATAGAGACATCATCAAAGTTATAAATTCCCAGAGCTGACTGAATTTCTTATGATGGTACAATCAGGTTGAAATTAGTAATGACTAAATTATCTGTAGTTTCTGATGATGGATGACTCATTTTCTTTTGAAATTTAAAATTTCAAAGTAAGATAGATAACGGATTTAATTAAAACTTTATCTTCTGCCTTTTATTATGACAGGCAAGAATAAATGTATATATGTGATTATTATAATCTTACTTCAGTTCTCCGGAGAAGTTCATAGAGTGCCTGAGGTTATCCACAAAGAATATAATATGGAATATCTAAGCTTTTCTCAACCCTGCTAGCTTATGCATTCAGATAAGTCATCTTAAAACTTTTCATCATAAGGTTACTCTCCAGTATGTACACAGCCATAGCTTACACCCTAAAATATTGATTTAGTAAATCTCTACAACAAGGGGAAGAAGAGCAAACAATGTATGTGTAATGCAAAGAAGGAAAATTCCACTGGTGACCATTTTGAGAAAACTACCTCCAACAGAACAAAGGTGACAGGTATAATTAGGCTTCCAGGCTTCAACAAATTATAGATTTAATAACCTCCCCTCCACAATATAGGTTAATGCTCTGTGATCAGATAGAAAGGACTGGAATAAAGACACTAGGACACAATGGGTATCAATGCTATAAGAAAACACACCATTCTTTTACGACTAAATACTGAATGAAGCAGCATGTAATGTCTTCCCTTCTGACATAGTACACATGTAGGCACATTCCTACTTTCTTAATGGCTGCTGGATGATCAATCTTAGGATCATTTTGATTCCATATAAGGAGGAGGTTGTAGAAGAAATATCATCATTCATATGATATACATTTAAACAAGCACTTACATATGAAGTGTATTATTGTATAGAGAGTAGTTTCCTTCCATGTTCTACCCTAGCCAGAGTACTGGTTTTTACACCCAACTCTGCACCCCTGCCCTGTACTTTCCCACCCCAATACTGTGTGTGCAGGTGCATGATTTTATATGGAGACCAGAGACTGACATCCAGTATTGCTCCTTAGGCTCCGTTCCCCCTTGAGACAGAATCCTTAGATCCTAGAGCTCACTAATTGGGCTAGATGGGATGGCTAGCAAGCCCCAGGGATCTGCCTGTCTCCACATCCTCAGAGCAGGGATTACAAAAACGCCCTGGGAATTCAGAGGACTGACCTCTGGTCCTCCTGATTGTGAGGTAAGCTCTTTACTGACTGTGCTATTCCTCAGCACCTCCATCCCAGCACTTCTTGACATATAAAATGTTCCCTGACCCCTTCCCCTTTTGGTTGTACATATTTAAAGATCAGGGGCACTCCTGACTTACTATGAGGATTTCTTCACTAATTTTTGTTCCTTTGCCAAGGTAATAAAGTTATCTTTTTGACTATCTGCTATTGATACTCTGGGGTCTTTTAATATTCTTTAGTGCTATGTTTAGTATGCATACACGAGACCCTCTGACATGGTACATATCACTGTAATGCAAATATGGGTTCAGGAAAGTTCAAGCCATTCCAGTCACTCTGGCACCTTGGAAAATTCACTTCATGCTATTTCTTAGTTACATCAATGTAAACTGGGAAGATGGTAATTCCTACTTAGTACACCTTAGAAAGTACTGACATGTAAGAGAGAGAGAGAGAGAGAGAGAGAGAGAGAGAGAGAGAGAGAGAGAGAGAGAGAGAGAGAGAATTGATACAAGGGGAATTGAACTCAGGTTGTTAGGCTCTAAAGGCAAGCACACTTTGACCACAGAGCTGTCTCTCCAGCCCCAATTTAAGCAGTTTTGATCTTGATTCTGGTGGTGGTTAATAACTATGTATATTTGTCAGAGCTCCAAAAACCCTGCAACAAAAAGTGTTAAATTCACTGTAGGGAAAACATTAAAAGCAACATTTTTGTGACTCATGGATTACTTGGGAGGTCATTGTACACTAACACCCCAATTCATCCACAGAGATGGGTGGGCAGAGTCTTAAGATAGTGGTACGGCAGACATAGCCACCTGGGATAATGTTGCAGTGAATAGCTCTCGTTTATTGTACAGATAAAGGTTGTTAATATAGAGGAAAAGGAAGAGGTAGGGGCATAGGCAGCAAGGGGATTTGTGGGACCAGGGTAGTCTGTGGACGTCTCATGAATGGATTGGCAGGGGTCAGTAACCTGTGGATGCCTAGTTTGCATAGATAAGTTGAGGGGGCTTTCTTCGTGACTCTAGACATGTATAGAATGGTGATGGCTGCAGAGGAACTGTAGCCTTTAGACTTTATTGTCCAGGTTTGTTATTATAGCTGGGGTCTCAAGGTGGCAGGGTCTCAGGCCTGCCTCAACTTCCTTTAACAGGAGACAGTGGGACGCCTGTCTGTCTCGGCAAATAATCCTATATCCTCCGTCCCTACCTCTTAGCAGGGTCCCACACATTTTAGATGCACTCAGTGCATATTATAATGTCATTATTTACAATACTAGCCAATGGGAATTCAATTGAAAGAAATGCAAGGACATTCAGAGAGTCAATCTAAACATTTGCTCATGTAGGAAGAAATCAAGAGTTTAAATCTCTAGGATTTAACTGAAGACTCCAGAGTGGTTTGACAATTCGTCAGTGAATAAATAGTTATTTGGAGCTGAGAAGGCAGCTAGGGAAGCAGAAGAACCAGAATCAAGGACACAGTTCTCAGCACTGTGCATATACAAGTCACAAATCAGAGAGCCGTAGTGGGGGAGAATATCAGAGACTTGGCAACCCTCAGTAACAACACACTTGGGTCATGAGAAACCGGCTGAAGACTAGGCTATCCAGAGTCCCCTACCACAAAGACTGATACAGACGGCCCATAGTAGAGGATATCCAGCTGACTGGGGGTGGTGCAGGGGGCAATGAGGAATTGGGGATAACAACACATGTTGGCCCATGAAACAATGTAACTCATTATGGGCAAGAAAAAAATTTAAAAAAAAAAAAGAAATGCAAACACAGATGTTAGACTAAAGATTGGAATGAAGACAATTGAGAGTGAATTGATCAAAATGAGGCAGGCAATGCGTGGGGAAGTGACAGGAGGTGGATAGACTATCGTGGAACCCAGTCAATGACAGGAAGGCTCTGATGCTTTCCTCCTCGGATGCTAGAGCTTGTGTTTCTAGCCCAGGGAATGTGGCAATTACCCAGGTAATGGGGCAATTGGGTGAATTTGATCCCAGCACTGTTAGTTTATAGTGTCACCCAAGTAACCAAACCCTAAATGAGCATCTGTCATATCCTGTAGCATGCAAAATGCTATGTGCTGACTCAGAAAGGTTAATTGCCTAATAAGTAGAACTTGTAACCTGGATAGAAGAATCTAAGATTATAAGAACAAAAATACTTAAATTTACAAGAAGATAAATTTGAATCCAAGGGTTGATGACTCTCCCTTTGAATCTTTGCCTTTATTGTACAGAATCAGTAAGTATTTTCCAATGTATTTTAGTTTTAATCTTCTGTGCTAGATATTATAATATGTATTTTCCCACCCAAGTACTAACCAAGGTTGACCCTGCTTAGCTTCCGAGATCAGGGTGATATGACTGTAGACATGGTATGTATATTCCAAGTCAGATTTCTTTCCTTTCTAGAATAGTTTCTGTATCCACCACTACATACCAGTCAATAGATGAGTCAAGAGAGACACAACAAAGAAATTATGTTAAAATATGAGAGTTGAAAAGTCCCATGACAGATGTCTGTAAATCATCAAAACTGTGTCCATAGTCAAGGAGCTAGCTGGCATTTAATTCAGGTTTCACAATTTCTGTTCATTGTTTTTACATTAAAATGTCTAAAATTATTGGGATTGGAAGACATAATTTGGTTGAGAAAAGTCATCTTGAAAGAGGTACTGGTGAGGTTCCAAGGAGAGCCAGAAACAATGCCCAAAGGCCAGTTTTCCTGGAATATTATTAATTCTGTTTTCCTCTATTTTTTATGCATCCATGTAAATACTTTCACTGTAGTATCAGTTTTCAATTAAGGATTTTAAATACATTCCAAATTTAAAACACAACTTTATTGAAACACAAATGGCAAGAATGGAAATTAAAAAGTGACTGTCTCTTCTTTTTGAGGGTGAAACAAGGCTTGGGGGAATTGTGTGGGATATTCTTCTTCTTAAGTAATAATCAATCCAATTGAAAGATGCCAAAATTTCTTAAAAAGTCAATATCCTTTTGATCTGCATGGTAAAAATCTCTCTTGCTGTAAATATTACGGTAGTTTGAATAGAAGCCCCCAATAGATTCAAGAGTTTATTAAAGTTTTTCTCTAGCTGCCTAGTTGGAGGATATACAAAGAGCTCAACTCTGGAGTTTCTCCATATTGCTATGTGTGTTTGTGTGTGTGTATGTGTGTGTATGTGTGCACGCATGTGTGTGTGTAAGAGAGAGAGAGAGAGAGAGAGAGAGAGAGAGAGAGAGAGAGAAATGGATTACTCTCTCTGATTGGACCGGTAAAAGGGGACCAACCTCTTTTGCCATTATGGAAGTTCCCCTGGATCTTTAAGCTTCAATAAATCCTTTTTCTCCCATGAACTGAGCCTTGATTGGAGGTTGATCGCAGCAGGGTGTGACTAACTATGACAAGTATAAATTGCCGACAATATTTATAGTCCTTGATAATTTTATTGCTGCACAAACATAAACTCCACATTTTATCTAAGATTGAATGAATCATTCTTTTATTTTATGTCTTTTCTTAAAATTTATTTATTTTTATTTATTTATTTATTTTCAAGGAGAGACACAGAGAGACACAGAGAGAGAGAGAGAGAGAGAGAGAGAGAGAGGAGAGAGAATGGGCACACCAAGGCATGTAGTCTCTGCAAACAAACTCCAGATGCATGTGCCACCTTGTACATCTGGTGAAACATTCTTTAAAGTGTTAAACTAGGCATTTTCTCTTGTCACTTGACATCTCTAGAGTATATTTCTTAACCCTAAGTTGCACAACTTTTATAGAAGAATATTATTTTTGATGGAAAGAAATGAGTCAGATCAGTTGAGATGCATAAGAATTTTCTGTCAATTTCCCATAATGCCTTGACTCATGAAAACCAGTATCACTAAGCACTGATATTAAAAAAATATTTTAAGCTCTTACTCTAACTCCTCATTGGTGCCTAAGGCTATATTTGTATATTCAAAACTTAATGAGAACTTGAAGCAACTAACCATGTAATTCAGGCCATGAAAAGTCCCAATTGAAGAAAAGCTAAACCATTAAGAAAAACACATGTTCCTACCCCCTTGAATTATCTGGATCCTAGGCATAGGTTAATGCAGACATTCAGTAGGTCACTTTACAAACATGCAGGCCAGTCTCAGGAGTAAAGAAAAAATTTTGGCTGGAGAGATGGCTCCATAATTAAAGGCACTTGCTTACAAAGCCTGCAGGCCGGGGTATGATTGTCCAGAAAAAAACAAATAAAACCATATACACAAAGTTGTGCCTATGTCTGTCATTTGCTTGCAGCAGCAAGAGGCCTTGATGTCCCCACTCTTCCTTCCTCTCTATCTCTCTAAATCTCTCTCTTCTTTTCTCCCTATTTCAAATAAATAAGGTGAAATTAAAAGAGCATATTTTAAAATGCATATTCCCAAAAGAGTCTTTGAAGCAATTTACACTATAATCTTGAAAATAGATTTAGGAAATACTAAGTTACATAAAGATACAAAATGCATCCACCTACACATTCTTGTATGTGTATGTATATTTGTTTTGTATTTCTTCTGCTCTTTTACTGTAGAACATTCTGGATCTAAACTGTGTTAACTGGCACTTACAACTCCAGAGGAGTTTACATACAGTTTTTGGAAAATTTCAAACTTTTTTTGACTTCAAATCATATTATGCTGAACATTGCATGGAGCTAGTTTTCACAGGAATAGACGGATTAACATCTTCTCTGTACAGTAATGGCTCATTTTTTTATTACAGTGCCTGAGGATGTGAAGTGTGTAGTATTGAGAAGTGATAGATTTGAAAGCATCTGTATTTAGGAGACAAAGAAAGAAGATACGTGGGCATAACACAGAACTCTCATGGGCTGAAATCAACAAGCAGTGCTTGTCCCAAGATGCCTCATGATGGGTCATATTCTTACTTTAATTCTGTATTCAATGCAAACTCATCCTAGATCTATTTCTACCTATGTGATTGCTGAAATTACACTAGACTTCTCTCATTTTCTGCTTTCTTCCCTTTCTCTTTCTGCTCCTTTTTCTTCCCCTTCTTCTTCTAATCCTTTTCATATTCTCTTCATCTTCATTCTTATACTTCAAGTCTTAATTTAAAATATATCTTCCAGAGAAACGTGCCATTTAGCAACCCACAGTAGAGTCTTCCCTTTTTCTCAAAGCATCACCACATAGAAACCTGCACCTGTCCTTGATAGCATTTATCAGAGTTTCTACTCATACATTAATATACTCTTATTTATTGTTTCTGCCAGTGGAAGGCGCCATGACAAGGATGGAACATTCTGTACACCAGCTCATAATACTTAATGATAATCTGTTAACTCATTTACCTTTTTGTCTAGCCCTGCCTTTTGGAACCCCTCAAGTTTGCTTTCGTCAATGTATACACAATTAATTTCTCTTTAGGATATGATTAAGACCTCTTCAGTATGCACTCATTCCTATACAAGGAGACCAAACTTTCACTACCATAAAATATTCCCTTTAAAATGGTAACATAAGCTTGAATGAATCGTCAGTACGCACAAATATCACATGCTGACTATGGAGAATGACTCCTGTACCTGACTTAAGTTGTGTTCCTCAACAGCTCAGGTCCTTTATTGTTTTGTGGCTTCAGGGATCTGCAAAGGACCAAAGAACAACGGGTTAGGATTTGATGTTCCACAGAAAACTTCTCTTAATAAAGCAACTCATAACCATACTATTTAATATTCTTCTGATGCCCATGGTTACAAACTAGGGCCTGATTGTCATAGCACCCACGGAACACAGCTGGTTCGTATTTCTAATACTAATTAATCTTCCCCTTTCAGCTCACAGGGCTTCACTACAAGAATGATAATTGACCCTTACTTCCTGCTCACATGTGCCTGGCGCTGTTCTATGCCAGGCACTGTTCTCCACTGCATGGATTAACTCAAGTATTCTTCATAACCGAAAAGCAAGGGAGGCTAAATTCAGCAGTTTTGGGTAATTCAAATCCTCTCTTTAGGACTGGCTGTTGCTGGCTGCTAGGATATGATCTGTGACTATGGGAGCAGTTTGATAAAAGTGTTTGTTGATATGTGGTGCCTTAGTGTATATCGTCCCAGGTGCCCAGGGAAGTTCATTCTAAATGCCTTTGAGTCCACACCTGCTTGAGGGAAGGAGATGTTGGCATGGACCGCTAAGGTCAGTCATCCTTGATGGCATACTGGTGCCTCACCTCAAACAAGCATCTGCATACCAAAGCGTGATCCAGCTTACCCAGTTCAGCACACATCTCACATCGTGTATACCTTTCCTGAAAGCCCCAAGCATGTGTCTATTGAACTCCCCTGGGAAGAGAAACCTCAAAATCCATCCCTGACTCTGCCACATGTGTCTTTTCCATCACTGCTTTCCACGAGTCCTTTCACTATAAGACATAATTATGATTATCCAGTTCTCTTGAGTCTTAGGAATACTGCTAACAAGTCATTAATTCTTAGGATGGTATTAGGGACACAATCACCCTCTGAGGTATTATACACATGGAGAGAATTGGGTAAATAAACATCAGGTGTCCCACAGCTGGTTTAAGAATTTGAAAGCCAGGCCATGGTGGATCACACCTTTAATCCCAGCACTCCAGAGGTAAAGGTAGGAGGATTGCCATGAGTTTACTAGTGGATTCCAGGTCTGCCTAGGCTAGAATGATAACTTACTTCAGGGAAAAAATAATAAAAGTTTGGGATTAGGCATTTTATCATTATGCTATGCTTTGCTATTACATGTCATTCCGTAAGTGAATGTAACAAGTCATCCTGGATCTTTGTTTTTATTGTAAGGAATGATAACTTCCAAATTTTATCTTTATTATAGATTATAAAGATTCCATCCTATCTGTCAAAGAATAATAAGAACAAGCAAGTAACAGGACGTGGGCTTGATCTCTAGCACAGCAAAAATGGCTCATTAAATAAAGAAACAAAAGATTTGAATGAAGTTATTTGTTCTTTAACCACATAACTATTTTACAAGCAAACTTTCCTCCAGCCACAACCATGATGTAGATATTATATAGAATTCTCTTCATCACATAACCATCTACACATTCTAGAAGACTCTCATTTGCTATCCATAATCATGAGTTCTAGGACACTCTGTGATTGTCAAAACGTGCAGTCACTTAAATCACATACAGAGCCATGTAGTGTTTGCATATAACCAAGGCAATCCTCCATATATGTTAAATTCTCTGTAGATTATTAATAATGTCTAATACAATATAAGTTATAATACAATATAAATTATAGTACAATATAATTTGTAAAACTGTATAAATTCTAATACAATAGAAATTATATTGTTTAAGGATGCAAAAGGCACTGATTTAATAGGCCACTAGTACATGGCTCTTAATACAGACAGTCTAAGCTACAAAGAGTAAATTTGAGGATACAGCATCCAAAATTTTCCAGTATTGCTCTCAAGATGGGCATCAGAAATGTTTCATAATTAAAGAAAATGTGGGCTGGAGAGACCGCTAAGTGATTTTTTTTTCTGTACAAGGCTGAGTGCCTGAGGGGCCCTAGACTGACAGAGTTCAGATCTCCAGATCTCAAATAAACATCTGGGCGTGACCACACAGCCTCAGTCCTGCAGGGGAGCCCCTCAAGCTGCAGAAGCAGTAAAGAAACTCCAGCTCAAAACCAGCCCAGGCAGAAGAGTGATGGAGCAGACACTTGATATTCTGGCCATCACCAGAGAGCACTCCCCTTCTGCCACATCTGGTGCACCACACCACACCATACACACCATATTTTAAAAAAGAAAGTGTAGAACTAGTCATACAGAATAAAGCAAGCACCAAAGAGAATACAGACTGTTGATTGATAAAGAGATGCAAAAGAGAAACACAATAGACCACTTAAATTGAAATGACAGATGTCTGCTATGTTAGGCTTTTTACTCAGGTAGACTTTGTGAGACATTTTGGTCTAATTAGACATGGTCACTATGTACCTAACAGAAGTGTCATCCTGACAGTAGAAAATATCTATAATTCTTTTCTTATCATTTTCAAATCTATCCAAAGTGTAGCTTTGTGTCTTTCTGTACATGTTGTCCATGGTAGTGTGCTGTCACCAGCAGGACAAAGGGCAGGTGTCCTCTGGATATTCTGAGGTTTCAGTACATGTGAAACTGTGATAAAGATATTGTGTCTCCTCAATGGTAAACATATTCTCACATGACCCATAGTGTTCAAAGAAACCCTTCAATATTTTTTTAAAAAATCAAGTAAAACATAAGGGCAATCCCTCACACAGTGATGATTAAATGCATCAAATATAAACAGCATAATTGTGCACATCCAAAGAAAAAAGTTTATGATACATAAAATTTGACTGTGATATGAGCCTGAGCCTTATGGATTTGTTTCATCCCCATTATGATGTTATCTGTCACTTGTCAGGTGCCCCCATGCAGCAAGAAGTAATATTTACTCAGACCTAGTGAAGTGCATGGAGCTCTTAAATAAACACCCCACCGAGCTAATGCATACCATAAGCCTCATTTAACACTCATCATTACCTTCACAATACACTACCAAATATGACATTTTCATTAATTAGGACATGAACTTTTGTTTAAACAATGCAAAATTCTATAAATAACTTCTGGGTATTTGACTAAATTGAACATTACTGTTAACAGTTAAAATGGAGTGAGTGCATAGAAAGATAATTGACCTCCTTTGGTCTTCACCTTCTGTAATCAAGGCTGGTACAAACTTTGATCCTAGTGCCCTTCATGGTCCTAAAAGGATGTCCATCACATACAGGCATTCCTTCTGGTCCAGAGTCCTGGAGTGATGAGGATATATTTAACATCAAAACTGGCTAATATCTTTTCCATGTGGTCTCAGGGAAGAAACCTGATGTCAGAAGCTTCATGGAGACATCCAGAGGATGTCACACTAAGACCTCACTCTGTGAGAGGTTTGGGGATATTATGCCAAAAACCTAAGAGGTCAGGGAGCAAGCATGCCAGGTACCTCAGGGAATCATGTAACATGGAGGTCCTTGTGGGTTCTGAGAAACCTGAGTTTGTTCCCTACAAGCTCCAACTTGAACTATCTGCCCCCAAAGCTATCTCCATTCTGTTGATAGAAGCAATTATGATCACCTGGCTATAAAATCAATGAGAAAATTTAATTTCTAACAGAAAATTTCTAAGATCTGACATTGTAGCCCAATTTCTGTCTTATACGGTGAAAGTGAAGTGCAATTTAGCTGACAGTGACATTCTGATCTGTCTTCATTTCTACAGAAAAATTAAAAACTAAGATATTTTACTAGTAGCATTCATACACCTAGGATGCTGGATATATTGGCAACAATAAATTTTCTATATGACAGCATTAGATAGAAAGTAAAAATTAAATAAAAAAATAGCTGGGCATGGTGGCACATGTCTTTAATCCCAGTACTCAGGAGGCAAAGGTAGGAGGATCACCATGAGTTCAAGGCCACCCTGAGATTACATAGTGAATTCCAGGTCAGCCTGGGCTAGAGTGAGACCCTACCTCGAAAAACCAAATAAATAAATAAGTAAGTAAATAAATAAATAAATATAAAAATAAAATAAATGCAAATTCCCAATAGTAGCAATAATCACCTAAACACTCCAGTGATAACAAAATAAATAAAATACTTACGAATAACTGCATGAAAATATAAAAAGCTGTAAAGAGAAACAGGGTCTATCACCCACACGTAAGAAACTCTTTACAATAAAAAGTCCATTCTTCCAAAATTAATTTATATTTCAACACAATTCATGTAAAAATTCTAATGAGAGTAATTTTAGAGCCCATTAAAGTTTTCTGAAGTTCATGTGAAGAATGAGTTGTGGGTCATAAATGATATTCTGTATGTGAATACTAATAAGAGGTTTTGCTCTCATGATAAAATATAATATTGTGACACAACATTTACCACAGAATAAATGGCTCTACAGTAGATTATTATGCTTTATTAGTGCAAAATGTGGGTATCTCAGAAACATTCTTTTTATGTATTCTTCCATTTAGTTTGTTTGTACATATTTGTATGTAATGCCCATTGTGTGTTAAGAACAATGCAGTTTATTAAAGAGAAAACATCATCTTTCCCCCCTTTCTTCTGAAATTGATGTGGACTTAATTAATAGCAATTTTCCTTACAGTAAAAATTGATACAAATACGCAAAGAACTCTATGAAACATATAGAAAGGAATCCTAAATTTAGTGAGTAATAAAAAGAAAACTATAAATGAATTAAACAGAATGGAATTTTTTATTATTTGTTATGATAATTGCCTAGCTTTTGGAAATAGAATCAAATACGCTCTATTAGTTATCAATGTCAATCCCAAAAGTATTATAGGATCCAAATAAAATTCAAAATAAAATAAAGGTAAAAGAAGTTTATTGCTTCAACACAATTTTGGAGTGATCAGGTTTACTACCAAAGCCCTTAGTTGTCTACAAATGGATGGCTATATGATACTTTAGTTAGATTAAGAAACAAAGCAATGGGCTGGAGAGATGGCTCAGCGGTTAAGGCACTTGCTTCCAGTGTCTAAGGCCCCAGGTTCAATTCCCCAGGACCCACATAAGCCAGACCCACAAGGTGGTGGCCCTGGTGTGGTGGCTCTCTCTCTCTCTCTCTCTCTCTCTCTCTCTCTCTCTCTCTCTCTCTCTCTCTCTCTCTCTCCTTGAAAATGAATAAATAAAATAAAAAAAGAAACAAAGGGAAAGGAGATATGAAAGTATTTCTAATGAATATGTTACACCAAAATCTGTTTCTACAACACTAAATACCAAGTGAGAAGTAATCAGAGATGAGTTCACAATAAAGGCAACGAATTATTTGTCGAACAAATGAAAAACTGTTCAACCTCATCAGTACTCAAGCCAAGAGCCACTAAAACAGTGAACAAAAAAAACTCATCTAATGAATCAAACATTGAAATTTCTATGCCTTGTCCCAGAATGTGGAGAGCACCTCACCCCATGGAGTTAGGACAAGAGCTCCCTGCCTGCCAGACCTTCATGTGGGCTTCAAGGTACCCTAGCCGGCGTTTGCAAGTATGTGATAATTGGGTTGAATGACAAAAAGATAGAAAACAAGGTTGATTTTATTTTTATGATAAATCAAAAGTGTGACATTGGTTTCTCAGAAAACACGGTGTTCATGCTTTTTGATCTAGCAAGTCTCAGTTCTTATTGTAAGGGAGTTATGTAAATACAGAAAAAGAAAAAAAAAGTAAGCCTGTGTGGCAGCTTACATCTTAAACCTAACAATTGGAAGCAGCAGGGGGATTACAGTGAGTTCAGACATCCAGGATGGCATAGTGAGTTCCAGGCCAGCCTGGGATACAATGTGAGAGCTCATATCCCTGTCTGGAAAAATCAAAAGGAAGAGGGGGAAGGCATGCACAAATAATTTCTGCAGAATGAATTAAGTAGGAAAACTAGAATTGCCCCAATTGTTCAATGTAGAAACATTTGAAGAATTGTGAATATTAACTTAGAAGAATATTATGTCACTAGTATACAGATATTCATGAAGAGTTTAAAATTGTCAAAGGCATATAGTTCAGTGTTAAGAAGTATTTGAAATTCTCTCTTTATTATGACAATGGTGTCTTGCAATGGATAAATCTCAGCATGCAATCCCTTCTCTCCTCCTATCTCCCTCCACTCACTAGTTACTGAGTTTTCTCCTCTTTAAAGTGAGAAAATAGAAACAATATTTTCTGTCTGAAAATCCCATTATCTTTGTGTGTATATATAAATATGAGGATGCATGTCTATGTGAGTATAGGTGTACATGTGTGTTGGTGTGCATGTGTGTCTGTGCATGTGTGTATGTCCATGTGTGCAGTATGTATGTGGAGGCCAGAGGACAATCTCAGGTGTTTTTACTCATGTACTGTGTCTGTCTTTTCTTGAGAGATGTTCTCTCACCAGCCAGGAACCTGCCACCGAGGTCAGTGAACCCCAAGGATTCACCTGTCTATTTCAAAGTAGTAGGATTACAAGAATTCACAATCACACCAGATTTTTTGATATGGACTCTGGGATCAAACTCAGGCCTTCATGCAGCACTTTACTGTTGAAATTATCTCCTTAGCCCCCCAAATGCCATTACTTTGACTAATAATCAAATTTTTTAATTATAATAGCGTTAACAGAACCTATCATGTAGTAAACATTCAGCCATTGCAGTGACAGCATTTATTTTAGTTTTCAGCAGCACTTGAATATATGCATACCAGCAAGTTTAGACAATATATCTACGTGTTGAGGGTAGGAGATGTGTGGTAGCCTGTCTGTGCCAAGCTATTGAAACATTGCAACTGTATCTGGGAAATGCCCCACCTTTTAAGTTCACAAATCACCAAGATCAATTTGAGAAATCCACTTTGTCTTTTTTTTTTTTTTTCTGTTAATATGGAAGCTTGTGGCCTCGTTTCCTCTGATGTCATCATACAGAGTGTCAGCTCAGAAACATATGCTTCACAGAAGCCATCCAGATGCCTATTCTGGGAAGTGACACTCCTGCCAGTGCTCAGAGGCAATGGAGCAGAGGTTCAACCCTCAGGCCTTTGTCAGCAGCATGGGCATAGATAGGGTCAGCCAACAGGGCTTCCTGGAGCAGGGGCATTGTGTGCTTGGCTGAGGATGGAGCTCCTAAGAGGATTCCTCCAAGCCAGAGTCTCTGCTCTTTATTTCAGTGGATGATAGTAAAAGACCTCCTCCTGTAGTAGTACGTACACACACACACACACACACACACACACACACACACACACACACACAGCCCTCAATCATATTTTATGAGTTCATTACTGATATGGAATGCAATATGTTTTTTAAGCTAAAACTCCTATTTATTTAGAGTTTAAAAGGTATTAAAACATTTTCAGAATTTCCAAAAAGAAATTGGGCCCTTGAGTATTCAAATTTTGTTTTTAGATATAAACAAAAGACACCCAATGAATATCTTCAAACTAATATGTGTTTCTCTTTAAAGAAACTAGAGTTATTTTGTGTTTACAGCTTAGATCCATGGGTATACAGAATGCCAAAACCATAAGTTAATATATTTACCTTTAAAACTTTATAATTCTCAAATTCTATGGAAATACATATGAGTTAAGAGGAAGATAATGTATCGTCAGAAGCTTATTGTATCAGATGGAAACACAAATCTAAGAATGTCAGGCTAGAAAGGTCCTTCAAAGATCACTATGCTTTATCTGTGGTTCCTCACCAGGTTAAGCTTGAGCAGTAAGCAAACCTGACAGGTGAACTGAGAGACTGACCAAGGGGGTGGAAGGAATAATGGGGGGAGGAATGGGAGGTTGGAGGGACTTATACACTAATCTAAATCAATAATATTTTGATACCATAAAATCCTTACTTTCATACAGTAAGCTCTCAAGGAAGCATAACTCCCTGTCCCAGTCATTGGTTACTTCCCACACTGAGCTGTTTTAGGGGATGAGGGGTCCCCTAAAAGCTTGAAGAGAAAGGGGCTCCCAGGTGTGATTTTTAATTAACTTTTCTCACTGCAACTTCAGGACTCTCATCTTCAGTTAGGTGTCCCAGATGGAATTGTAACCCACATTTAAGACACTAGAACCACAGTAACTTGTTCCAAAGCAGACATGGGAGCCGAATTGTCAAACCAGAGCTGCAGTCTCTTCTGTCTCTTCAGGTTAGAGACTTATCAGTTCTTCCAACCCATCGGAAGAAAACAGATTTTCTGGAAGCATAATTTAACTGTAAAGTTGGAAACCAATACAAAATATAGACAAAATTTGTACTTGGGAAAGGAAAACTTTCCTACTCTTATTGTTTTTCTTGAAGCAGCTAGCCAGAGTCAAAAGGAAAGTCTGCCCACAATGGAGCATGGAACATTACTAAGTCTCCATCTTGGTTCTGTTGCTCAGTCCTATGACTTATAAAATGCAGGTCTGCAAGTCGCTTTAGGGATAATTAAGGTGATTAAAATTTGATAACTTGATTTCTTTTTCAAAAAATATCTTTATTTATTTATTTATTATTTGCAATCAGAGAGAGATAGAAGAGAGACAGAGAGAATGGCCATACCAGGGCCTCCAGCCACTACAAAGGAATTCCAGATCCATGTGCTATTTTGTGCATTTGGCTTTACATGGGTACTAGGGAATCAAATTCCAGTCACTAGGCTCTGCAGACAAGCTCCTTAACCACTGAGCAATCTCTCCAGGCCCCCATTACTTGGTTTCTAAAAATAAGTTAGATCCATTAAGTCATTAGCTATGTGTAGTAATAGTCTACAGAATGTAGATTGTCAGTGAACACCATTTCATTGTATCTATTATTTCCTTTAACCAATGAGCTGGGCAAGTCTGAATTGTCATGGAAAGTACACTGTCATTTTTTCTTTGGTTTGTCATTCTAGAGATGTGATTTTTCTATTGTAAGCCACCAGATCTATTTACCATTATGCTTACCATTATGTTTCCCACATGCCAAAAATTACAGAAAAATAAATACAGGCATCAATTAGAGCAATGCACATAGCCCTCTGATTCAGTCATTCAACATTATTTCTTTATTGTATGATATAAGGCAGTACAACTTTTTGAAATAACTATGACATCTTGGACATGTAAATTATTAATTCATAAGTCTAATTTTAGCTCTTAAAGGAAGTAAGAAAGTGGGGAGCTGGCTCTGATGTATGAACTACTTCAGCAACCCGGAATGACAGAGACTCCAACATAGAACAAGCAGGTCACTTGGTAGCCATATGAACATCCAGCAAAAAATGAGAGAACAAATGTTTAGAAAGCCAGATCTGAAAGTATCCCACAATTAAGCTAGAGGATAAGTGGCTGAGAAACTATATTCTATACACTGGAAGGGGAACAAGGATCTCTGGTGGGCAGAGGGCTATTTCCGTTACAACGAGCTATAGTAAAGATGTCATGAAACTGAATGGGTCCAAGGCAAATAGCACCCACTGTAGCCCTGCCAATGCTAGTTAGCACAGGAACAATTACACAAGTGAATGGTTGGTGATAAATGAAGGCTTGGTCACTGAGGTGAGAGGACAATCAGAAGGACGAGTGAGCAGCAGACACTTCAGAGAGGAGAGAGGACAGGATCCAGAAAGAAATCCCCATTTGTAAGGGTGTTGTTTGCATAATCATATAACAAAATAAAAAAATCCTCAGAAATACATCCAGGATGTCACCTAACCTGTCTCTTTCTACTTATCTTCACCAGCTCTCTGCACAAAAGCTGACTTTGCTGGATGGCCTTGCACGGTTCCTTTGCGGAGATGGTTTCATCAGATGGCTACCTGCTGGAAATCCCTGACCCAACAAGAGTCCTGCACACACCCAGGGAGAATGTTCTCCTTTGCTTGATGAAGAATCACATTCTATATGATTTGTGGTTTGTTAGGCGTCATTTTATTCATATGTCATACTTCTACCTTTCTGACATGTCATTTTATGTATCCTTGTATTTGCAAGGGAATTAACATGTTTATTTAGTGAATGAGTGAAATGTAAAACAGATTTATACAAATTAGTGTTTCTTAAACACATGTCAGACTACAATTAATTGGAGAATAAAAATTCAGTGTAATTTGGATCAGTATTTTACATTTCTAAAAAGCTCCCAGATGATTTGATTTCATTAGCTTTGGGAAAAACAAACAAATGAGTAATTCTAGAAAATCTGAGCTAAAATTGTTCAGACTGAAATCCAGGTCAGTGGTTTTAATTCCCTAAACATACACTGATGAGCATATGATTAACACTGGAATGTTTAGGTAGGACTGTGATCTATTTCCCAGAACAAGTAAATTCATCCAGAAGGGCACATATATTATATACTGTGTGTCCTAGTACATGGAAAGTGATCGAAGAGACAATTGTGCATGAAACATAAAGTATTGCTCATAATAACATTAGTCTCTAAATCCTCCTGTCAGTGAAGAATCAAATGACATAAAGATTAGAGCAAAATACAGATATAGTAGCAATATGTGGATATTAGTGGAGAAATCATTTTATTTAATTGAAATAGAAAAATCCATAGCCTATCAGAATCCTGTTGATTATTTGTGAAATAAATCCAAGAAAATTTCATACTAAGGATTAAAATTAAGACCATGGCTAATAAAGAGAAACAAATATAGCATTATAAGGTGGAGAGTAGGTATATTTTGTTTAAAGTTCAACTAGCTTTATCAGGTTTGAGATAATTCCCTGTGAAGTTATCAAGTAGCTTTTTAACAATCAGTGATTAGGATCAACCCAATGTCACAAACTGTTACTAATATTAACACCTGTCTTTTAATCCCACGAAAGTCACATTAACAGGACAAGGAGGTTTTCAAATGAGCCTACAGATTAAAAATTATATAGAAATGAATGTTTACCCCAAAACAATCTGCCAGATTACCTTTCAAAGGAATTTTAAAGAGAACAAAAGCATTTGGAGTCTGTTTGTAGTGGCTGGAGACCCTGGTGTGTCCATTATCTCTCTGTCTCTCTCTGCTTGTAAAAAGTTTTGAAGAGACCAAATGATGGATGTCTCCCTGAGGACATGGACCTACAAGGTTGTTGCAATACAGGCTTAGAGGTACCTGTACCCACAGGAAAAGGATGTCATCGATTTCTCTAAAAGTGGATTTCAGAAGCTGGGATTTTGTTTGAAGAGAAAAGACTTAATGATTGGTGTTAAAATCTCACAACTGATTGCCATCATTTACAAGTAGTTTCATATTGTAGATGGGGAGGCTGGCATTGATTTCCCCAAAATTCTGCTTGACTGGAGTGGTTATCCAGCCCATCAGGGCGACATCTCTTGCCAAACCTGAACTTGTTAACAGACCAGTAGAAGTTGGAAATCAGTCATAGGGGAATTACTCATACCTGAGAAATTATCCCACATTTCAAATCAGAATGTTGTTTTGGAGAGAGCCGGTGTAGAGGACAACTCTGCACTGAAGGAATATGTTCAAGACATTTGAAGAAAACCATGACTACAGATGAGTGAACCATGCTGAGCAGACAACTCATGGGAACCCAAGTGGATAGAAACACAGCTGCACTTAGGTCACATGATGACTTAGTGACAATGTACATCTCACAAGTCATCAAATTGGAGAAGGCAAAGATCAGTAAGACACATAAATATTTGTTGCTTTTGGTAAATGTTGAAGTGGGTGATTTTCTATCTTTCACCCTAGGAGCTCCTATAATAAAAATATTATAGAAATATGTTAGAAAAGAGTTTTCTGGACAAAAGTCAAAAAGCTTTGCTGTTCAGATGCAGTAAATTGCCTGGTGTGACATGAAGTGGAGAAATGAGCCCATTGAAGAAGCAAAGTGTCTAATCCTGCTTTGAGACTCACTCCAAAGTATAAGAGGGCAGCAGGCGAGCCACTGGAACCAACACTCTCTGCTTTAGAGAAACATAAGCTTGAGAAAATATTTCCATTGCCTACAATGCGCTGAAAGCCACCAAGGTCAGAAAAATGTGAAAAGTGATCCGGAAAACATTGTCAGGCAGGACAGGGGCCCTCATGAGACTACAAAGAGGACAGGGAACTCCCACATCTACCCGGGAGCCCCTTTCTCTTTAAGCTTTTAGGGGACCCCTCATCCAGGGTTGGAACAGAATAAGAAACTAATGGAAGAGAGATTTGGAAGCTTAATTTCTTTGTGCTTTATCTTTGACTATAAATTATCCTTTGTTCGAGGTTATAATTAAATGATTTATTGGTGTTATATCATTGGGGCATTTTGTTAAATGTTACAAGTATATAAGTTCTGAAGAAACATATCAGCCATGTGGCTATTCATATTCAGGAATAAGAAATAGAGTGAGTGGGTTTAGGACATGAGGTACAGAGAGGACTTAAAGTTCATTAATACATTCCACAGGCCAATGCCAAGGGTCTTACAGCAGAGATGACGAAGTGATTCAAAGGGCATAAGCAGGGTCCATCCTTCATTGGTTGTCATTGTGTCCAAACATAAGTATAAGAGTCTAGAAATGGTAATAGAGTCAGAATAGAAACAGTTTATATTAACTCAAGTTGCTTAGCATTTTGCTCTGGTACCTGCCTCCAGGGTGGTTGACAATTATAAACCAAAGGCCAGTGGGGACTGAATACTACGAGTGGACCTAAAAAGAAGCAACATCTGAATTCAGTTTTAGCTTTCCAACTTTGCATTCTAGTTTCTCCATGTCTTAGACAGTTTCATAAATTATAAGCCAAAAGTTTTCTGTATTTTCACTAAGTCAATGTACGTATCTCAGATCAACCTGGAAGTCAGAGAGCTCTAAAGATGAACTCAGCAGTGTGAACAGGGAAATTAGGGAAGGTGACTGACCTAAAGAAATGAGTGACAACCAAAACACATTGGTGGGAATTATGAACTGCTCACTTGAGTTGCCCAGAATTTTTATAGGGACAGACCTGGATTTGTGTCCACTGAAAAGAATAAGGACCAAGGTCATTATTGCTAGGGACATTAAAGGAAAGCTCTGTTGGTAGAAAGAAGACAATGTTAACTGGAAAAGGGCGGGTGGAACATGGGGATCTTTGAACTACTTCTTGAGAACATGGGTCTTCGTGACAGAGTGTTTTATAAGGACTGGAATCTGTGCATTGTGAGAGATTGAAAAGTATCAGTCAATATTTCATTTCCTGTGATACATACGGATCTTATCACCGCATCTTAAGAAGAATATTTAAAATTGTAAAAGGTTCAGAAAAGCTAGATATGGGGTTACATGTCAATAATCTCATTCCTTAGAAGGCAGATTAGTCCGATGGATGAAACGGGCTGTCACACACAGCCAAGTGGAAGTGGTACCATTACTGATTTGGAATGAGAAGCTGAGAAGAAAGTCAACATGAACATGAACTTGAAAATCCACATAATTTACACACTTAACACTGATTTACCCAATAATTCTCAAAGCATCAAGATAAGGGACTATGCCTTGAGGAAATATAATTGTTTGCATTTTATTAGCACCAAGTTGTAATAAATTCTGGAAATATACATACAACTGGCAAAATCTGTCAATTTCATGAAAAACTATGTCATCGTTAAAACCTATGCTTGGGATTGAAGGTCCCAAGTGACAATCAA